>JADKLZ010009535.1:0-29441 GCA_021533235.1 Biomphalaria straminea | reverse complement strand
ACGCCATTGATAAATAATGAGCTGTGGATGTCAGGAGAATGCGTTAATGCAGTAAAGTATGCAAGAAAACGCTTTTGGCGTCGGGGCTTCGCCCCGAAATCTACTGATAAATAATGAACTGTAGGGCTTCGCCCTGAAATCTACTGATAAATAATGAGCTGTAGATGTCAGGATGATGCGTTTCTGCAGTGACGAATGCAAGAAAACGCTTTTGGCGTCGGGGCTTTGCCCCGAACCCCAATAATTGATAATGAGTTGTAGATTCAGGAGAATGCGTTACTACAGTGAAGTATGCAAAATAACGCTTTTGGCGTGGGGGCTTCGCCCCGAAATCTACTGATGAATAATGAGTTGTAGATGTCAGGAGAATGCGTTTCTGCAGTTAAAAATGCAAGAAAACGCTGCTAGCGTCCGGGCTTTGCCCCGAATCCCACTGGCGAAGCTTACAACTATTCCTTAGACTCCAGCTTGCCTCAACATGACTGTTTTTTGGGTTGTTTTTTTTTCACGAAGGTTAAAAAACACTGCTTTTTTATTCTCGTAAGTATATATATATATATATATATATGCTGTACACACGTTTATGCATAGGGTTAGGGTTTACTGGGAGTTAGGGTTAGGGTTTTGAAAAAAATCGCCCCCCCACTCCAAAGTTCTGGATCCGCTAGTGAATAAACGTACTGTCAATATGTGGTTTGTTGTTTTGTTGTGCATGTTTTGATTACTTCAAAATATCCCCAACATCCCACAGGACGACCTTTTTAGGGGGTGGGGGTGTAGTCGGCGGGCAGAGCTCGAACCCGATAACATCGAGACGACACCCCAGAACGCGTACCACACGCAGCCATCAACTGTTATGTTTTGCTATTTTAGTTATATCAAAATAAAGAGATTGCCATTATTTTTTTTTATAATTTGAGATTTACTATAGTCCCTAAATCTAATTACATGTAGAAATACAATACTTTAAAACCCACGTTTTGCTTGCAATGCCTCTAGTTTATCCATATCATATGCAATCAATAACCAATAGTATGGTAATGCTCAGACCGATTAGGACACCCAGTTTGCCCTTTTCTATCTATATGATGATGACAGTGGTTGCGATTCTTGCAAGTAAAGTTCCCCTTTCAGACCTTGTGGTCAATAGGGCAGATGATGTAAAGGTCATCTGTTTCTGTGCCCTACGGTTAACGAGGGTGTCATGTGACCAGCATAAAGACCAACCGCCTTTTCCCCCAACTAATGTCAGAGCTGGGTGGACTTTTATTGGCTTCAAGGTACTTAATCATAAAGTAAACACAATTAGTCACCTTACTGGCGTTTACCGAAATCACAAGGTCCTCGGAAAAAAACAAAACAACAACAACAAAAAACTTCTTCTTTCAGGGAACATTACCAGGCAAAAAAAAAAAAAGAGGAAGACAGGGAAAGCGATGGGAAGGCAACACAAAAGAATGGACGGCTCTGTCATTGAAAGAGATCCTATCCAAGGCAAAAGTCAGGGACGGAGACAGATGTTGCTATAATAAGGAGATAACATAATTGTTGACATTTCTTGACGTTAGTAGTTCCAGAAACATTTTTTAGCGGCCCCCGTAAGGGGAAAAGCCGGTATTAGGTTTGTGCAAAATGTCCGTCTGTCCGTCTGTCACACTCAGGGCGCCAAAACTAGAAGAGATACGAAAAATATTTTTTCACCATTAAATGCGGCTTGAAAAGTTTAGGTGCAACGGCTACTTTTAGTTTTCTAAAAGCAAACCGTTTAATTTATAAAATTAATTATGCAAGCGATTTTTTAATAACGAAACACCAATTCTGAAACAATTACGTACATGTAAGGGAGGAAATGTTGCTAGAAAAAATGCTCCTCACATACAGATATCACGCACATTTTTTTAAATGAATTTCTGTCTGTCTGTCCGTCTGCCCCCATTAGAATGAAACAAGCATATTTTTGTGCGTTTTGTCTGTTGGTTGGTCTGTCCGTCACGGTTAGAAAAAAACACTAAAGTCTATTGAAAATATGATTTAACCTTTACTGTTCTTTCAGAAATATTGCGATAGTTTAAGGATGGGAGCATACAGGAATTGAGCCAGGGACTTAGAAGGAACATCCGAAACATCTTGCGAATAGGCGAATCTGACAGGGATCCGAATCCGACGGGGGCCGCCTCTGAGTTTGTGTATCACACAAACTTTCTTTGTAATCTTGTTTATTCTTAAGTTTATTTTTCTTTTTAAAGAAACGATATAGGCCTATATTTGAGAACCACTGCACTAAAGACAGTTCACAGGAGCGTTGATTTAAAGAGCTTAGAGGTCAAGGCTATAACCTATACTGTTTCAAATCCGATGAGATTTAAGGAAAGGAGAATCCTACAGTTCTGCATTTGACCTTCTCTAAAGATTTCATAGTCATCAAATTAGGCCTATGTAGGTACATTGTTGAACTTTTTTTTTTCTCTTCATTCTACATTGATCTGATCTATGCAGTCAGTTGCGAAATACATCTATCCATCCATCCATCCAACCCAGTGGTGCTACAGCTCATGAAGGACTCTGGCCTGCCTCAACACATTCCTCCATTCATCATCGCATTCGGGGTCTGCCTTTGGACTTTGGGTTGTTACCTGTTTTTTTCCGAAATATAATATTTTTAGTTTTCTCAGCTGTTGACATGCTTTAAAGGTGACCTGGCCAACGATGTTTTTTTTTTTTTTTTTGTATTTCTGACAAAATCGGTGGGGTCTTCATTCCGTTTCCTAATAATTTTTCGTTCCGAAGTAGCCTATTTAGTAGATTTTTGGTTGTCTAACGAAATACATCAGTGAAATAAAAAAATCAAGAGGTCCACATTTAGGCCTACACCTTTCCTTCAAGAATTTAGACGTTATCACCCTTTTTCGATCTCAATCAAAATATGTAATAACTAATGATTAAATACCAATTGGTTAATTTTTAAAATTTGTTCCGTGTTTTGTTTGGCACAATAACAAATGATTTAAAGCTTGTTCTTGATCCGAGAATAGGTGCTGGAAAAATAACGTGTGGGGGGGGGGGGGGCTACGATTATTTAAAGTGTCGACATATTTATAATTGTGTGTGATTACTGAAGAATTAATTTCCATTGTTGGTATAACACAGAAAAATTAATAATCAGTAACTAATTAACTAATAGTCTAATTTACTTTTTAAAATTGATGTATGTATTGTCTACGAGTCTACGCCAACGAAAAATTGTGCAAAGTTTCAACTTGATTCGAGAAAGGGTGTGGGAGAAATAATGTGTACAACCTTTTTACCAGACAGACAGGAAGACAGACAGACAGAGTGAGTGTCAGGGAGGGGTTTCAGGCTCATACAGGGGATGACTTGCGGGTCCGGGCTTTCCCTCTCCCTGAACAGAATAAACTTAACAAAGGTAACGGCATATAGAACCAAATGTACAACTAAATGCCGGTTATACGTTAGGCAACTAAACGGCAACACAGCCAACAGTTAACCCGAACGATAAGTTAACTTACAATAGTTAACAATAGAATTAGGCTTTGAACAATTTAATGAGATGATGAATATGATATGATTAAACATCCATGGCAAATAATACAAATACTAAATGGGCATTACAATCAACAAGTTATTCAAAATAACAAAGTTATCAACAATAAATATAACACACCTCTCTTACAATAATGAGATGCAGCTCCAAAGGCGGAGAGACAACCTCTTACACCTAGCCCCAAGCCTAGCACCCTGGAACGAAAAGAAAGCCTAGATCTAGCGATGCCGCTACAGAAAAGAACGTTCACCAACGATACCCGTAACGAAAGATGAACCTACTTGATAGCTCTATGTACCTACGTACCGTTACAACGGGAAAACAAACCATCAACCAACCAAAAGACCATCAGGTAAAACGCCAAAGCTCTTCCTCACTCAACCGGCAACCAAGGATGACGTAAACACACAAATACACAATATTCTAGACAACAAAACGCACCGAATATAAACTACTTCCTATACACTCAAACACCAATATTAAATACAACAGAAAACTTCACGCGCACACGACATCCCTCCTCTCACCCTAACTGGATCTTGCGAAGACAAGTCCAGTCTTCAACGAGGCATCAACTGAGATATATAGACAACTGGAATAAGCAAAAGAAATTAGAAAGCATCGCCACAACCAGAAGCCGAAGAATACAACCTTCAGAAAGTCAAAATCACATATCGATATTTAAACAACATTCATCATAAAAACATTATAGCATTGCATGATACAATTAATACATATTACATAGTCATATTTCAAAATACATATCAATAAATATACTAAAATAGTCTTTTTACGCAATCACACTAGTCTTGAACACAAGTCCGCTAGTATGTTGTCCTCTCTTTTGATGTGTAGTCCTGGAGCATCAGAGCCCACCTAGTAACACGGTGGTTCGTAAAGTTCGTGCTCCGAAGGTAAGCTAAAGCCTTGTGGTCAGTTTGGAGGTGGAATAATATTTGTTAAAAAAACGAAAGCTTTAATAAGCATACTTGTATCAATTATTAGTTTGGATCAGTCATGTAAATAAATTTGTAATAGATCTTGACTAACTATTTTAAAAAAAAAGCATTTGTAAAACTAAATAAAAAAAAAATAGGGCACTACTCGACTTCGAAGTTATGGGTTAAAAACTTCTTAAACTTCTCAAGCCAACGCGGTAACCACTCTGCTAGCGAAGAGACTGTGTAAGTGGAAGATTGTAAACTTATCTATTGTTTCTATTTCATGTTTTGTGTTCACTAAACCTGAGACGGTAGACTAATATAAAGGGGACTAATTCAACTTATATCACCACTTCAGTCAAGTACTATTTGTCTCCCTTGTGTGAGATACCAACCAAAATAATTTATTACCAATAGTTAATTAACTAATTGTTTTTTGTTTTTTTTTTTATTGATTCTTGTATTGTCAGGTAAAAGAAATAGTTGTGCGACATTTTCGCTTGGTTCAGATTGGGCGTTAGGAGAAATGACGTGTACAAACTTTTGGCCACACAGAAAGACAGAGACAAAATAAGTTCTGTAAAAAGTCGCTCAACAGAAGTTGGATGAACAAAAAAAAATCATTGCAGCAGATGTCATGTATAATATATCTTGCTGTCGTCTGCTAGTTTAAAAAAAATGACAAGGTAGCCCCCCTTAGTAAAGTTATCACCTGACATTGTGACCTATATTTTCCCCTTCTCTAATCTGTGTAGCGGTATATTGGGCCCCTGGCACACGGTATGCGTTACTATCACACACAGGC
Source organism: Biomphalaria straminea (assembly GCA_021533235.1). Lineage (NCBI taxonomy): Eukaryota > Metazoa > Mollusca > Gastropoda > Planorbidae > Biomphalaria > Biomphalaria straminea. Next base: position 24,133 of record JADKLZ010009535.1, on the reverse strand, counting down.
CGTTTTTGTTTTTTTTTGTTTGTAGTGTGCTTCCAAGTTTCCGTGTTTGTGTTGAAAATGAAACTCCATTAATACTTTCCAGACAGAAGCAACAGAAGTTAAACAAAAAAATCCGTTTTCATTATTCAAACTCATTGGCCCTACCCCCATTGTCAAAGATTTTATTTGTGTAATAGAACTAGTTTAAACGTAATTACAAGATCCAGTTCGTATCTCCATTCACAATGACTATATTTTGGGCTATATCAATTCATTTCCTGATATTGCTTTAAGGGCTAAAGACCCGGATAACATTTGAACGGGTAAGTAAGCTTTGATCAATCCATTAAGAAATAATGACTCTGCTAATGATATTAATTGCAATTCTTTGGATAGTTTAGATTAGAAGATCGAGATTTGTTTATTTGGGAATAAAATGTATATTTTTTTGTGTGTAGTACATACTAGTGAACATAAATAAACATATGTCTAGTATTGTTATATTGGAGGATGGTTTAGTTAGCTGCGGTTATACAGAGGGTCAGAGAGTAATGTTTGAGTTAACAAAAAAAAAATTCTTACATTAATCAACATTTTTTTTTCCTACTGCACCGAAATTACACATTTGATTGGGGAGGCGTGGGGGCTGAGTGGTAAGGCGCTTCGCTTCCGAACCGGGGGTCCCGGGGTTCAAATCCTGGTGAAGATTTTATTTTCGGGATCTTTGGGCGCCTTTGTGTCAACCCAGCTCTAATGGGTACCTGATATTATTATTAAAAGTAAAGGCAGTTGGTCATTGTGCTGGCCACATGATACCCTCGTTAACCGTTGGTCACAGAAACAGATGACCTTTACATCATCTGACCTGTAGATCGCAAGGTTTCAAAGGAGGGAAACTTTACTGTACTTCACCCACATTTGATAGGAAAGATGCTACGCCCCCAGCACTGTTGTTGAGTAGTTATAAGCAAACACATTGTCATTTGTTTTATTGTTCTTGTTTTTTTTTTTTTTTTGTTAGTTTTTTGTTTTTGTTTTTTTTTTTTGGGGGGAGGGATCCATTTATAATAATTTGATATTCTATTACTTTTTTTTAAAATTATTCATAATCCTTATCCGTTAAGTATTTACATTGATAGATTGGTTGCACTTAGATGTATAATTACTAAATCATGTATAAATTTAACCTAGGCTGTTGCCCGTTACGTATCCCTGAGTCTGTGGACTGTTGGGACACCAAGCAAGACTTGTAGACCGTCTTTTTCCATTCCTCTCTATTCTTTGCCCTGTTTAGAACCTCTTTCAATGGTAGGCCCGTCCATTCTTTTATGTTGTCCTCCACCGCTTTCTCTGTCTGCCCCTTCTTCTTTTTCCTGGTACTGTTCCATTGAGGAAGGTCTTTGCGAGCCCCGAAGATTCAGTAATGTGGCCATAGATTTTAAGCTTGCGTTTTTTTCACAGTAGTTAGCAGGTCATCGTGAATATATGCTAGGCTATATATGATTATAGTTTTCATAAGTTTGATTTGCTTGGGATAAAATAAGTTATTCCCCAAATAGAGTGTAAGGCAAACCGTGAAAGAGAGAGATAGAGACTGAGAAAGAGAGAAAGAAAGAGAGAGAAATAGAGAGAGAGAGAGAGAGAGAGAGAGAGAGTTTTCTTATTCATAAATCATCATCCATGATGATGCTGGGATTGCAAAATTGACTGGAAAATATCTTCATAATATTAAGTAATATTAATAAGTAATATTTTATCATCTTGATCAGCCCTACTGAGTGACTTATACTTTGAGCATTCCAGTAGTGTAGCATTTACGTTAAGTAGTCCTACTGAGTAGCATATACTTTTGGCAGTCATTTAGAATAATATATATACTTAAAATAGTCTTATTTGTGACGAACACTTTTTAGCAGCCACATTAGCTTACGTAAAAACTTATCGAAAATTATTTTTTTATGACAAAAACAAGCAAAATAATTATAAAATATTATTTAATAAAAAAAAAGGTTTTATAATGGAAAGAACAACACATTTACAGTCATATAATTCAATTTATTTCCCTTTCTATCAAACGAAATTAATAAATAACCACAAGTTAATTAAGTAGGTTTTTTTTTTCATTGATTCATGTTTTTTTTTAAGGAGATTGAATAATTGTGCAAAGTTTCAACTTGATCCAAGAATGGGAGAAATAACGTGTGCAAAATTTGTACCAGACAGACAAACAGACGGACTGATAAGTTTTATTACGAGTGTGTTTTGATTCGCTTTTTTGTGTGTGTGTGTAAATTTTTGTTTTATTCTAGCCATGTCTGCCACGACAGAACTGTATTGCCATTGTATAAATTCCAGCAGACTTTTGTTCTATTTGACTCGCTAAACTAGCCATCTGTGTATGAGGAAAACTAGTCCAGATCAGCTGTTCCTTCTAGCATATTCCTATAAAGTTTTAAAGGCGTTGTCTTCGTGTCCGAAGAACAAGGAAATGTGCAGTGACTATGCAGACCCAGTTGCGACCCACTAATTTTGTAACCACTAACGCAGAGAACTTTTAAAGTTATTTTTTCACCATCTTCGTCTGTTTCCGGCAAGGTTTTTTCTTTTGTTTCTAAGATGTTTTCCATTCACCTTTGTAAGAGTTCTCCAGCGGAGTCTTTAGAAGCCAATAGCTGCCAACTTTTTTTTTTCCCACTAATTCTAGTAACGCTTGAGTTGGTCATAAAAGCTCGCTATAGGGTGCTCTCTCTCTTACGTTTACACGTTGTAAAATGGAAGTTTTTAACTAGGGCTTGGTGGTACTACAGAAATAATATAGTTCTCTTATACTGGGCCAACATGTCCAAAAAAGGTCACATGTTTTTATTTTCTTAACTATTTTTATTCCAGGATACAATATATATATATTATTATTAATATCTAGTTGAGATTGTGAATAGAAAAGTCATAATTACTGTATACTAATTTCATAGATAACTTTATCTACTGGAATAACTAGATACATAGCTAAATAGCTCGGGATGACATTACTTTTAAATTGTATTTTTGTTTATATTATTAAAGAAATGGGTCCTGTCTGCTAAATGTCTGTTAGCTGTTATACTGTGACACATGCCAGGCTTGTGTATCACCAGGTCGTGACGTGCCTTAACTTCTGTAACAAATTTTAACCAATTCTGTTTCATTAAATATACAGGACCTGTTGAAGTTCGTGACCTAATTGTTTAGCTGTTGTCCTTTAGTTGTTAATTGCGCAGGCTGTTTTAAGACGTTTAAGCATTATTATTAATGAGTAAATTTTTATTAAAGTTTTCGAAAAATCTTGCCCCGGGGCCTTAGATCTGACTCTGATAAGCAGCATCATAAGCATGCTATTGGATAAAAAATTTTTTTATTCTCCTGCCGTGGCGAAGCAGTGTGAATTTGTCGGTTGCCCCTACCTAACATTAGCTACCTTTAGTTAAATTTATTTAGTTTAAAAATGGTTTTCATGCATGTGGATAAAATATGCATATTTAATTTATAAGACTGCAATGGTCATTGCAAATATTAGGAGCACGACATGGGCGCCCGCAGGGGGGTGCAAGGGGGTGCACTTGCACCCCCCTGGATTCTGAGTTATCAAATTTTACTAATTTTTTCGCACCACCAAATCAATTAACTTCCTAAGTAGCAGCTGAACATGTAGTGCTTCCATTGGTTAATGTAGTAGTAGATTAGCCCAGGCGTATGTAATGAATGGCCAACTATGTACTTGCGTGCCTTTGAATTGTGAGTAGCCACATTGTAGCCAATTTTTTAAAAAATATTTTATAATAAAATACATCATCCAGATGTGTTTTTTATTACGTAGATGTAGATTTAGACAGAATCTATGGGGTGCAAGCATGGGCGCTCGCAGGGGGGTGCAAAGGGGTGCACTTGCACCCTCATGGCTTCTGAGTAGCCAAATTCTAGCCATTTTTTCCCATAATCAAATCAATTAATTTCTAAGTAGCAACTGAACAAGTAGTGCTTCCACTGGTTAATGTAGTAGTAGAAATAAGTAGATAAGGTGTATGGAATGGATGGCCAACCGTGTATGTGCGCGCCTCTGAATTCCGAGTAACCACATTTTAGCCATTTTTAAAATAATGAAATACATCTTCCAGATCAGTTATTTTTGTATTACGTAGATGTAGATTCAGTCAGAATCAAGGGGGGTGCAAGTGCACTATCATGTACCCCCCTACGGATACCCGTGCATTATTAATGCAAGAGTTTAATAAATTAATATTTATGAAAATTTGGTCTTTTAAATCTAAGTCTTTAAAGCCTATCATTAGAATATTATAAAGTGTAGTAATTTTAAAAGAAGTACTTCCACATAAAAACAGTTGTAAAGATATGCTATTCTTGTAACTAGAATAGGCAAATCTGTAGTTCATGTTCGACCATGCACGATTTATTATAGGCTTGCTATTCTTTGCACTTTGAAGGGTGTCAAATATTATATAGCATATTAGTCCTGACGATTTGTTTATATTTGCACATAGCTATAGTTATTATGAATGCCAAAAGGTCGACCTTCACAAAACATTCTGTGTTGTGATTTAACAGAAGGCAAGAGATACGCTTGATCGTCCACTGCTGAGGTATACTGATGTATGCAAACACGACATAAAGCTCTTTAAAATCAACATCAACAGCTGGGAAAAAGTGGCACTGGATAGATCCACATGAAGAGCGAGCATTTAAGGAAGGTCCTGGATTGCAAATGCAAGATACAGTAGTAGTAGAAAGAAGGTTGAAAGTACAAAGGATTGGCTTCTTTCGTCACACAAGAAGTTGCAAAGGGAAAAATTGTCTTGAGACGTAAAATGTTACAATTATATGTTTATATTTAGCTAAGGTCTAGAAAATTTTTTTTTTTTTGCCAATTATCTTTCGATGTGACAAATGCTATATAGTTGCGGTCGGTGTCAGCGCTCGATAAAACAGTGGGTTAAACACGTTCACCAGTTTACAATAGAAGAGATACAAGAATGTTCTTCACATGTAGTCATTCGAGTCAAAACGTTGATTTGGATCAACGGAACACAAGCAGCAGCAAGAGCCCAAAAACCACAAGCTGCAACATCATGAATTAAACTGCATTTGTTGGGTATTTTAGTGATGAAACTGCAGATATCTCAGGCACTGAGCAGATGTCTTTGAGTGTTCGGTTTGTAGATTGCGATTGTATTCATTAGTTTAGTTCATGTGGTTCAGAGAGACATGCTACATGTGTCTAACGGCATTGTACAGTCTAGACATGGACAAACTACTTGGCCAAGGCTGCCCCGTGATGGCTAGAAATCTTCTGGATCACTAGAAATAGCGTTGGTACTACATTTACCTCTTTGTGCGAGACACAATGAACTGAAAAATACAAATCTATTCATGCTTAAAGTCTCAACTTAGAGATCATTGACTGTTTGACGGATCTTAAAATAACGACTGCAAGTGAACCAGATAAACTGCACTTGTGTAGTAAATGTCTCCTCCTCTTGTGTTTCTGATTTGTCTTTTCATTGCCGTCAATTATTCATCTGTTTTTGAACCAGTTTCTATGGTGTTGCAGTCTTTCCAACTTAACATAGTGGACGCTCAACAGCAGCTCAGCAGTAACATTAATGCCATAATGAAAAACCATCTTGACCATCCTGAGGAACACGTCAGAGATGTCATCTTGAGGAAGGAGAGACTACTGGCAGAAAAACATGATATTGGATGATATTGAGTTGTTACCACCGAGAAAAAAAACACGTTTGGATTTTGGGAGTTATTACAGAATACGGCTTTACATTACATATTCTTAAGTTTCTTCATTACTTCTCGGCGGGGGATGGGGTTGGCCGAGTGGGGGGTGATCCCCCCTACCGCCCCCCCCCCCCGAATCCGCCAGTGCTTGCACCCCCCCTGCAAAAAATCCTGCGGGCGCCCATGGAGCACGATACGTCGATAGAAGTAAAACTGAATCTTCATTTGTTCTGATTAAGTCAACGTTAGTTTGTTTGGATAAGTCAACAACAACAAAAACAACTACAAACAAGACTACGCGGAGAGTTTTTGTTTTCACATAAACTCAGAGACGGCCCTCGAGTGTCGTGAAAAACTACAGAAAAAGAGCTTTAGATAGTGTTTCCAAGGCATAAAGTATTTGGCTGCTTTCAAGCAAAATTTCTCTAAGACATTGGATGTCAAGAATTGTGTGTTCTTGACTGGCAGGTTTCGGACTTTCCTTCAGGAGACTATTACATTCTATCCTGAAACTCCTGCAGAATGAGACTATCAGGAGACTATTACATTCTATCCTAAAACTCCTGCAGAATGAGACTATCAGGAGACTATTACATTCTATCCTAAAACTCCTGCAGAATGAGACTATCAGGAGACTATTACATTCTATCCTAAAACTCCTGCAGAATGACCTGGAATGGCATTGTTCAAACCCAGGACCATCGTTGGGAAGCTCAAAGCGCATATTACCAGTTTTCATTGTGTGTGTGTTTGTATGTATGTGAGTACCTTTTACCTTTCCCTATCCCTTAGTCTGTTGGATCGTTTGTGCACCAAGTAAGATTCGTCTACCGTCTTTCTCTATTCCTCTCTGTATTTCGCCAAAAATAGAAACTCTATCAATGGCAGTCAAGTCCATTCTTTAATGTCCCATCTCTTTCTCTGTCTGCCTCTTCTTCTTCTTCTTTTTCCTGGTACTGTTTCTTGAAGGAAGATCTTAGCGAGACCCGAAGAGTTTGTTAAATGGCAATAGATTTTAAGGTTGCCTTTTTTATTTTGTTTTACGATATTTAGCAGGTCATCATGGGGTCCAATCGCTGCAGCAATGTGAATGGCTAGTGTGTTATTGATTTGTCCCCCCTCCCTTATTTTTTTTTAGCAATAAGCTTACTATTTAAATGAAAATTTTTTGGTTTTATTGATTTTTTAGAAACATTTATTTAAAAAAAAAATGAAATAAAATAGACAAGTTAAAAAAAAATTACAAATTTTAAAATAGGGCATTTAAAATCCTACCGATTTTACGCCTAGTCAAAATTATGTCAGATTCGATCTTGCATGTAAGCCTAGGCCAGATTCAGTCGAGCATGACAATGCCTCTTCTTGCATATAGTCGCCTACAGTAAGCTTTAAAACCCTGTGTGATCGTCTGCAAGAAAGATTTATCTACCGCTGGAAAAAAAAAAGTGTTATATTTGTAATTACAAGACTAAAACTTTCTTCAGTCTTGGTTGAAATGGGGTTTTTTTTAATGTGCTATAAGAAATCTAGAAACTAGATCTAAGTTCTCCCCCCTGTGTAGGTAGTAAAAGGTAAGATGGTAGGGGTGACTATTCTCAGCCAAACGTTAGGGTGACTATTCTCAGCCAATTGGATTAAGATTTATTTGTACTTGGTAGCGCCGTAGCACACTTGTCAGAAACTTACTAGGGTGTGTGTTTGCGTGCATGTGTGTGTGTGTGTTTACGTGCATGTGTGTGTGTGCTTGTCTGTAATGCAGTTTTTTTCCCACACGAACACGCCCTAGGACATGGGTTCTCAACCTGTGGGTCGCGACCCTCTTGGGGGTCGATTGACGGATTCGCCAGATGTCTCTTAAGACCATCGAAAATATGGATTTTTTTTTTGTTGTCTATTCCTTTTTAAGTTACTTTTTATAAAATTATTTATCGAGGATAGATAAGAAGGATTTCAAACTTTTAAACTGTCCCACATTCTTCATATAGGTATTTTAAACATTTTTAATTAATGTGACACTGAATAACGTAACGTTACGCATTTTGAGATCCTGGATATTATTTCAATGGCAATGTTGTGACGTTATTTTATACAGAATTTCATTTATAATTAATTATTGGCCATCGTTTTATAGTCCAATTTATTGAAAGTAATATTTAATTATGAAAAAAAAAACTATGCAAATTGACCTCGAACAATAGAACGTTAACACTAATGGCGAATCTTACAATATGGTTTAGCTTCAATAGTTAACAGGAATTGAGAAACTCCAATGCGTCTTTGTAAAGATGTAAACTCCTGAAAGTCTTTTCCACAATTTATGTAGCATTTGTAATTTAATTATAACTACAAATATATGTTTATAAATCGCAATATATATGATACGTTTTTGTGATTTGACATAAACCTTTGGCAAGGCATATTAAATTTTTACATTAAAAACGATTTCACAACATTAGCTGTTACTTCTGCTTATAAACAAAAATAAGGAAAAATAATTTTACGGTAGGGGTCGCTGCATAGTTATTAAATGTTAAAAGGTTAAGAACCTCTGCCCTAGGAGGTCAACCAAAAGAGTTGAAATACTTCTGTAGTCTGAATTTCATTTTAATATCATTATAATGTCCCTTTTACCAGGTTATCGCCCTTAAAGGCGTATTAAGTTGAAAGGTCTAGCACAAGTTGAGAGCAAAGGCCTACATTTCCTTAACGCTGCAAGGCCAACACAATGCCCAACTTTTAAAAAAATCTAACTGTTGTCCATAAGAAGTTGTTAAAATGTTGGAGGTGAAAACGTGTTGGTCAAAATCTTGAGTTCAAATCCCGATGGGGACTCTGCATTTGGAAATATGGATCTCACCGTAGAGGAGCTGTGTTGATCACATTTTCATATAGGAGCCTGAAATAAAACGCAATAGGCATGCTAACAGGCACGCAATGTACACAATAAAAATGAAAAAAACTTCTGACAAAACATTGATGTGATGATTTCTGTTTATTTATTGCTTGGCATTTCCTTTTATATTAAACTAGTTGACCGGCGGCATAGCATACACCGCTATTTACCAGGGCCGGCGACCGCAGTGGGGCCCGCATTTCATAGGACTCGCAATTTTATAGGACCCGCTCTAATTTAAAGTGTAAAAATTATTAAATTAAGCCATTTTATTACTTACAACAGATTCCCCGCGCCATCCTGTCGATTTAACATCCCTATAATTATTTGTCTGTTAAGCTATTGCTTTAAAAGAAATCAAACACAAATATAGTCATTTATAACGCTGTTAACCATCAAGCTGTAAGGGAAATAAGTCTTTGGCATATGGTTGAACACAATCTGCAATTACAAACACAATAGCATATGGGTATCGCACTTTCTTTGGACCCGTGCTAATTTTTAGGTGTATAAATTATTAAATTGAACCATTTTATAAAACAACAGATTTCCCGCGGCCTCTTGATTGACCAGGAGCCCCCTGGAAATCTCCTGAAATGTTATTAAATGCTATGCCGCCGGTCGAAAAAGTCCTGGAAATTTCCGGACATTATTAAAATCTTTTTAAAGTAAAAAAAAAATGCTATGCTATTTTGTGAATGAAAATAGTGCGGATTCGGATAGGCTATTATTTCCCATTCGATTCACACCATGTTGCGCCATGGGATCTTCCCATTTGCTTGTTATAAGTAAAAATGCGTGAATTCATGAATGAAAAATACTATGAATGTAGATTTAAAAAATGGCTAATTGACCTTAATTTACGCGATATTAAGAATATAGCTGCACTCATGTAACAATGCTTAAGAAAAACAAATTTGAATGTTAATTTGATTAAATGGACTATAATTAGTATGTTCATGTGCTAAAGCATAAAACTATACTTGCGAAGAGAAGTTCTATAATCTTCTTAGAGTTGAATTCGAGTTTTAGATCTAGATCTAGATCTAGGAACAGATTTTAGATGTATAAATTATTAAATTAAACCATTTTATAACATATAACAGATTTCCCTCTGCCTCTTGATTTACCAGGAGCCCCTGCGATATCTCCTGAAATGTTATTAAATATAGACCTACGAAAAAGTCCTGGAAATCTCCGGAAATTATTGAAATCTTTTGTAATTCAATAGTAGATATATATATATACATGTGTTTTCACGAAGTTACTTCCTTTTCCCGGTCTATTGATTTCTTTATGTCTATGCTATTTTGTGAATGAAAAAGTGCGGTGCGGATTGGGTCCATGCACACCGTGGTGCGTGCGCCATGGGATCTTCCCTATTTTCTTGTTTCATTGTTTTGTTGTTGCCCGTCTGACCTATTTACTTTAAGAAATAATATATAGATATTGTTTTATCAAAATCATCTTGCCAGAGATTATATAAATGACTTGATAACATACTGAAGTAACATCTGTGTCTTTTCTAACTTCTTTATTAAACTTATTTAAATTATACATTGAGATAGACTTTCAATTCAATAACAACTTGCCTTCTATATATATCTTTATAAAATGAAATTTTCTAATACTGCAACTTCAACAGTAACTTATTACCATGAAGATAAAAATTCAATTAACTACTGGACCAGCAAACGTTTGAACACAACACTACATTATTTTACAATAAAAACATCTTTACAATGCGAGGACCTGTTCCTCTGCTAGGACCGTTACAAGGCGAGGACCACGACTTACTAACTTGCCCCTAATTTATACTTTTCTAAACCGTACTTTCCAGAATCATAGAAGCTTCTCTCATAAACTTTGTATTAACTGTGACTTTCTAGAAACTGACGTAGGGTATTTTTTTCTCTTAACCTCTTTCTCTGATTGATAAGATAAGATAAGATAAGATAATTTTTATTGATCCGATCTAATGGAAACTCAGTTTGATTACAATTGACAACCTCAGCGTAACTATTGAATGACTATAATTAACGTGTGTTTGTTCTGGACTTCTATGAGCTGACCTCGGCTTCTAGAAACTGTTTGAATTAGGTCACAGTGTCGATTCGTCACAATTTAAGAAATAAATATCTTTAAATACAAGAAACAATATGAATACGGTATACTAGGAGTGTGTAGGAGGTCCCGGGTTCGATTCCTGGTGAAGACAGTAGTAGTCTGTAACTGTAACTAGTCTTTAAAATGTGTTCTTTATCTTTAATGCTAAATCTTTAACGCAGGCTACACAAATTAAAAAAAAAAGTGCTCTTCTGAACTACTGTAGGTATTGAAACACCTTTCAGACCTTCTGATCTGTGGCCGACCCATTTGAGCTGGCTTGATTCAGAAGGTTCTCAAAATACAGAAGTTCAAAGTCTCAGTCTTTATTGGGATTCAAACTCGATAAGCCTAGGTTTGGAGGCCAAGCGCATTACCATCCAGCTTCTAGGACGGATTTAAGGGTAGGCGGACGGGGGCTACAGCCCCGGGACTCTACAAGAAAGGGAATAATCGGAATTCTGACGGGTCAGAAACTTATAAGTATGGTTAAGGGATGGCTTAACATTTAAATATCAGCTAAAATAAACAGTAACAAAATTCGATCCGCCATGCGGTGGGGGGGGGGGATTTTCATTTGAGGGGTGTGGTCGGTTGAGGTGGGCCCCCAAATTATTTTTTTTTACATTAAAATTTAACGTTACGCAAAATGTAGGGGCCTCCAAAAGATTCAAGCCCTCGGTCTCCCAAACGATGGAAAATTCCTAGCTACGCCCCTGAGTGCAGATGCCTCCACAGAAATCTTGCCCGGAGCCTCCACAAACTAAATCCTGCCCTTGCCCAGCTTTTGCACTTTTCAACTTTCGCATTTTTTCTACCTACAAGAAAGAATGATATATAACCCCCATGAACAAGTCACAAGCATAGACATTAATAAATATAGACTGGACAAAAGGAAATAACGTCATGTAGTGATGTAACTTACAAACATGTATATCTATTGTATTCGGATTTCCGAATTCTGAAAAATTAAAAATTGCATGATCTTCAGTCTTAGATATTAAACAAAACTCATAGACACTTTACACAAAATTGCAAGTCACAAAATTTCGTTTCATAAAACTCTTTTATCGGCCAGTCTATATTTTTATGTCTATGGTCACAATATTTCAATAACTTTTTAACCGGGCGTCTTATTTGTTTTTATTTTTGGGCTATCGAATGGACAATCTTGGTTTAATTTAGGGCACTATATCAGTAATCCACTGATGACAAGGGTTCTCTATGACTTCTGATTTATATGAAATTTTTCCTTTCCTGATTCACTTTGTATCATTGTCAAACAACCCAAATGGTAAAAGCTGCTTTATTGCGTTTTTTTTTTGTTCGCTTATGTTAAGTTTGAATTAAAAAAAAAAAAAAGAAATTGCAGCATATTATCATGGCGCCTCTGAACGAAAAAAAAACAAAAAAACAGGACAGATGTTGACGGAACAAAAGAAAAGTGGAAATAATATTGACACAAGGTTACAATTGTTTAACCTAGTGTAATTCAACATTCTTCATGGCAGTTTTATTGTTGACAACTTGACCTCTCGGCATTGGTTCTCAAACAGTTGATCGCATAATCTGCACAAATCACTGATTCAGCTCGACTTATCAATTCCTTTGCTCTTGGGTGAAGGTGTGGGAGGGAGAGAGGGGTAAAGGAGAGGATGGTACCCAGAGTGACGCCACTGATGGTACCTGATATTCAACCGAAAGAAAAGAAAATATATACAAATCTAAGAATTTCAATGTATCAAGTATATTTCATGAATTAGGCTACTCATACGAAACCTAGACTGATTTAATGTAATGACTCTAGCCTGTCAAAGGTCCACTGAAATGTCTCTTGTTTGTAAATTTAACTCTTTCTCTCCTAATTGACGATGCCATCGTTGATTTGACCTCATTTAAATTAAATTCAAGTTTAATTTTATAAACTTTTTATTTGTGTTATATAAAAAGAGCCTGTATTCCCCTTTAATCCGATATCAAATAAAATATTTCCGATAACATACAACGACGAAATTAAAGTCTAATCATAACGGAAATAATAATGACAAAAATGAAGAAAAATAATTACGGAGAGAAAGAGTTAATGGATTGACTCAAATTGTTTGTTTTTAAACTACAGCCAATCACTAAAGTCTTGAACCCGTGCCAACTGGTACCTTGCTGTGCCCCTGTCTTCTTCATTTACGACCGTCGACGAACTGTATCAACTTACTCATGCAAATAAAGAAGCCGAGATTACCATTGGCCACAAAAAGAAGTATCCAAAGCCCTCAACACATTCATCGGCTCATAAAAAAATAATTTAATCTAATAATTTTTTGGTGAAATCAATTTTCTTCTTAAATATTAAATTAATTAAACGTTTCGACTACGCTGTTGTCTTCGTAACACGCATCCTTTTAATTTTGTTTGGTATCGTCTTGAAAATTAAATTAGCTCTTTATCTTTTAAAGGTTATCAAACAGCCTTTGTGAGAGCTCTCTTTCAGAGGCCATCAGCTGCCAGCTGCTTTCCTCAAATGAAGTGAGGGCGAAATGGCGACTGAGAAGATGTTTATAGCGCTTACGTGGGGCACCTCTGTTACGCCGTTCTCCTTTGAGCTAGCCAAAGAAAATCGCATTAGGCATGCGGTCGTCTCCCATGCGCGATAGGTGTCAACCCAGCTGTCAAATGGTAATTAGTGCCTCTATACTGTCCACACCAGCATCCAGCAGAATATAAGTAAAGTAAAAGTAAAGTTACCCTTTCACACCTTATGGTCTATATGGCAGATGATGTAAAGGTCATCTGATTCTGTGGCCTACGGTTAACGAGGGTGTCATGTGGCCAGCACAACGACTAACCGCCTTTACTTTTCCCTAACTAATGTCAGGTACCCATTAGAGCTGGGTGGACTAAAGTAAGTAAAAAGTAAAGTGTCCCCTTCAGACCTTGCGATCTATGGGGCAGATGATGTTAAGGTCATCTGTTTCTTTGGCCAACGGTTAACGAGCAGGGTGTTATGTGGCCAGCACAACGACCAACCGCCTTTACTTTCCCCAACTAAAGTCAGGTACCCATTAGAGTTGGGTGGACTCAGGGGCGCCCTAAAAATCCCGAAATTCAAAATCCCAGTCTTCACCGGGATTCGAGCCCAGGACCCCAGGTTCGGAAGCCGAGCGCTTAACCATTCGACCACCGCGCCCCATGGGTGGACTAAAGGGCGCCCGAAAATCCCGAAATAAAAATCCCAGTCTTCACCAGGAATCGAACCCGGGACTTCCAGTACGGAAGCCAAGCGCTTTACCGCTCAGCCACCGCGCCCTCCAAGCAGAATATAGAGCAGAATAAAAGCCATTATTGAAGACATGCTCAGAAGACGGAAAGTGAACTTCAATAGATTCCCAGCGGACGACGGCTTTGTCTGAGTGAGGTGCTGGAAAACATGCTGGTCGCAACTGGGTTTGCGTAGCCATGTGAAACACTGCACGTATCCTTAACCTTCGGAATCGAAGACATTGTCTTTATTAAAGGTTACAATTATATACTTTTGTCTTTTCAGAAAACAATTTGAGAGATGTTAACGTCCTGCAATCCAGAGTCTGATTGTACAAGTTCATCTTGAACTTATCCTAAGGATTTCTTGATGTTTTATTGCTGGATCTCTAAAGAATCTGAAGCAGAACTGAATGAGAATTGAAATCGAGATCTGTATGAAAAATGGCTGCCATATCTGCATAGGCTAATGCTTCCTATTTACCTACGTGACTAGAATTTCCCAGCCATGTCTAAGAGAAATTCTGTAACCTACAGGAACTCTGGCTCGTACCGGGCCCCGCCAAGGTTTCCATCCAGGAGATATAGCAGGTCAATCATGAGAAATGCTGACGGCTCTGTGACAATATGGAGTAAGTTTTTTTTTTAAACAATTTTTCAGTATTCGTATTTTTTATTTGTTTATTTGTTATTTTTCAGTATTCTTGTTTTATTTTTTATTTTATTTTTTTTTCAGTATTCCTGTTTTATTTTTTATTTGTTATTTTTCAGTATTTATGTTGTTTTTTTTGTTCATTTATTTTTAAATACATGTTTCTTATTTCAAATTTGTTTTTGCATTTCGCCCTATTCAAGATTTTCATGCTAAAATTTATTCATAGTAATCTTATTTTGTTTAAATTTTGATTTCTAATGAGACTCTATAGCATTACAAAAGTGCACAGAACGTGTCTAGATCTATATGGTTTTAAAATAGTTTAAAAAATATATCTTCAAACACAAAAACAAAATCGAATAAAAAACTCAGAAAGACACAAAGGTAAAGGCACATTCCTCGTTCCATATGGTAGGACAAATTTGTACAAATGCTCCTTCTTACCTAGTGCTATTGGAGCATGAAGTGAGTTGTCTCAGCCTGCAAGGAAAACCAATGAATTCGTTTGGCATGCAAGACTAGATGCACGACGCTTAGGAAGTAATCATCTTTTTTGAAGTAACGTCTGTATTTTAGAAGATAAAATTTAGTTTATCAATACTTCCGTTTTTTTTTTTTTTTTTTGTAAACCGGATACACCGAAAAAAGCTTGCTATTTATAGATACCCCCCTCCCCCCCTCCCCGTTTTATGAAAGTCTAAAATCCCCATACAAAGACACTTTAGCAGTCTGCAAAGTCACACTAAAACAAAAATTAACTTATGACAAACGCTCGCACCTGTCTACAGTCTACACACACACGTTATCTACAGGTATCTTTGCGCTGTATGTACACCGTTGCTTGTACTCCCAACTATACCATTTGTTTGTTTGTTTGCTGTAGACGAAATGAACACCAGACATTGTATGCCTACTTAGATATATTTTTAGGGGGCGCTGTGGTCGAATGGTTAAGCGCTTGGCTTCCGAACCTGAGGTCCTGGGTTCCAATCCCGGTGAAGACTGCGATTTTGAATTTAGGATTTTTAGGGCGCCCCTGAGTCCACTCTAATCTAATGGGTACCTGACTTTAGTTGGGGAAAGTAAAGGCGGTTGGTCGTTGTGCTGGCTACATAACACCCTGCTCGTTAACCGTTGGCCAAAGAAAGGGGAAACTTTAGATATATTATTTATTGTTATTGAATCAGGGAAGAGCCCTTACATTTCATACCATATTGGAATTGAATCCTCTAGTATAGGGGGTGCAAACCCCTGTTCGGCCTGGGATGGAAGCCTACAATATGCAAAATAAGTAATCGTTGCGTTCAATGTCGAGATCCTCCGAAATAACATTGCGCACTGTGTACAGAAATGTCTAGGGGCTTGATGTGGCCAGCGGGCCTTAGTAGTCAGGATATCACTGCTCGAGTGCTTCCACTAGCCTCCTTGAACTTAACTATAGGGAGGCATAAAAAATAGACATATAGGCAGTGTTGTATTTTTACTTGAAAATGCCCTAAGATATTTGAGATAGTGTCCTTTTGAGGTCCTTTATAAGTCCAGATATTATATCCCAGTGCTAAATATTTCTTTGCTATAGCCTCTGCTGCTCAAAGGTTATTCTTTCTAAAGGCTATTTTTTTCTAGTCCACCAACAAGTTCTAAATTAGATGGCAACACATGCAGCATATGAGCATGTGTGCTCAATTTGTTTGCTATGTGTCCTAAATCAAAATAATCTTCCGTGAAATAGCGACAATATGCACTGGTTTCTGAAAGCACCCCCTGTGGATATATGCAAGGTCGCAGTATTCACATCCTTCCTAGGCTGTACCTTGGGTTGGTTTTCTATTTCAATATGTCGATCACACACTGCACTATCTCCCACTTCAAATCACGGTATTGGGCAATAAAGTAAATAGAAAGTTGTGTGTGTCTATTTATAGTGAACTGTACACTGCATTATGATTTCAACACTAACCTGTCGTTTTAGCACGCATTTACTTTTTGTTTTCGGAAAACCTCATTGAATATACAAATCCTTATTAAGAGCTTTTTTCATACCAAAGGTCATTCACAGTAATCCACCTTTAAAATAAAACATACTTTGAAGCCAAAAAGTATTGCAAGTTTTTTACAAATGTATAGTTAACTATGCTTCCGTATACTGTACGCCAGATACACCAAAAAAAAAAATGCTTGCATATGATGGATTGACCTCCATCTATGAAAATCGTTAATAGCCTCCTTACTAATCACTGTAGGTATTGGCAGATAGAATGACAGACTAGTGACTATTGTGTACAGACCGTTGCCAGCGAGACTCCCAGGCATTAATTATTCAAAAGATAGGAGCCAGGCTTCTTGTCACCACCTTTTCTGCACAAACTACCAATGGCTCTGCGTCACCAGTGTATTAGCATTTTTGTTTTAGGCCTGAACTGACCTCTGGCCTTCCCATCCCACACCCGAAAAAGAAAAGGGAATACGACAAATAATAAACAAGATAGACAGAGAGTGGAAGAATTGCAAAGAAAAAAAAAATCCATTGTATGTTCTGTGTTAACTTTTTTCACTAAATGCCACTAACAAAAAATTCAAACAAACATTAAGGTTGATTTGGAGATTCTTCTGAATCCCTCCCCAGATAACTGTACATAATATATGTTTATAAAATGTGTGTTTCTCTAGCAGATTTCGATTCAAAAGATTTTCTTTTTTTTTCCGAAACAAATCTACGCCATTCTTTTCAAAAGATCTTTTGATTTCGTGAACAAAGACCAATCCTATACACAATCATTAGGATCAGTTCTGGAAGAATGAACAAGCAGAAGAAATGACCACTCTGCCCAAGGAAAGGATGAAGACATTAATAGAAAGACGTGGGTAATCCAAGCATGGTTCAATTCTCACCCAAACTTCACGGGAACATAAAAATATACAATTCTCCCCCCCCCCCCCCTTTTTTTTTCAACATTAAAACACATTTTCCAATGGATCATCTATTTAAAAAAAAAAGGATTGCACATAGATATATGCGAGGCCCTTGTTATAACACATAGATATATGTGTTGTCCGTGTTATAATAGGCCTATATAGGTAAATGTGGGGCCCGTGGTATAACTTAGATGTATGGAAGGCCCATGGTATAAAACAGATATTTGAGGCCGGTGATATAACATACATGTATGTGATGCCACTTGTATATAACATATATGTGAGGCCAGTTGTATAAAACAGATATATGCGAAGTCCACTGTATAACACAGATAGGCCTATATGTGAGGCCCATGGTATAACATATATACGTGAGGCCTGTGGTATAAGACAGATAGGCCTATAGGTGAGGTCTGTGGTATAAAACAGGCCTATAGGTGAGGCCTGTGGTATATGTTATTGTTTGTAAGTGTGATCACTTCTTAATCAATCTCATAAAAGCCTGACTTTAGTCTTACATCTCTTTTGTAACGCTGAGTTATGCACCACTGAGTTACTCATGTCAAATGACATATTGACATCACACATGTCGCGCGGTGTGTAGAAAGCCTTCAAATGTTGTCGCAACACAGTATTGAGAAGATCTTTTAATTTGTCCTGCAGACTTGTAGCTTGAGAAGCTCGTTTACTTTCTGCTTCTGGAATCTGACACCCGGAAATATTCTCTTGCATTTATTCACAAAGTCCTAAACTCTTTCTGCTTTACATTTAGCTTTCACAACTAGTCGAATGACTACTGAGTATTGTATGTAACACACAGACATTCATCATTAACCAGAAATAGATGAACCTAAAATAAAAAAATATATAATTCTAAAAAGCTTATATTCTCTGACGCTGTCCGTCTGGTACAAATTCTGTACACTTTGTTCTTCCCGTTCCCTCCTCTTCTCGTGTCAAGTTAAAATTTGGCACAATTATTCATATTTTTCCATAGACATATATAGACTGGAAAAAGGAAGTAACTTTATGTAACTTGAAAAAATGTATATCCATTGTATTCGGATTTCCTCCTTATTTACGCAGCATGGTGTGAAAGAAAAATGGTGTATCCAAATCCGCACTATTTTCATTCACAAAATGGCATAGATAGCATAAATAAATATGCACTGGAAAAAAGAAGTAAAGGATTCAGTCCTTAACTTTGAATTAGTGAAACTAGGGATTTTTTCAGCAGAATGTCCAAATAAGCTAAAATTAAAAAAAAAAACAGTTTCAGAACAAAAAATAAACATTATGATTAATTGACATTACAGTCACGCTAAGAGATAAAAAAAACACAATAGTGAAAATATTGCAATACTTATATAGGTTATGGCTGAAATAGATATGAATACTTAACTTTTATACTGCTCATGCTGTATAGTATAGTACACTAATTTGCAAATCACAAATGTTCCCTTCATAAAAATATCTTATTGGCCAGTCTATACTTATTTATGTCTATGTATTTTTCATATTCAACGACAATACACGAATCAATAAAAAAGGAAAAGAAAATAGTGGTTAATAACAAGTTTTGTTTTAAATAGAAAAAGGAAGTTAAACATTGAGGTATTAAGAGATATGGCTGTGATTTTGCGGTTCTCCCCCCCCCCCTCTAATAAACTTGTTGTTTTTTAAAGTAATTTTTTTATTTTTCTTGTTCGTAATATCAATGTATAATGTATATGGTAAATATAAAGTCTACTAAATGACATACTTTATAGCGTTCTCGACATTATGTCAAGACATACATAGATAAGATAATAAAGTATGTTGAATATACAAAGTAGGATCTGGGATGGAGTAACATAGACTATATAATCAGCATTCTATTTTCTACATAACTTTCATGGTCTAGTTTACCAGGTCTAAATAATAATCATGAACTTGGATCTAGAATACATCTATTCAGTCATTCAGGTCCAGCTGTATTGGAACTATTAAAGAACCAATAGAATGAATATATCTATAAGTGTGTAGCGAGAGACATTTAAACTTCGATAGTTATTTCTGTGTAGGTCTTTCTTTGCTTGGTTTACAGTAGTAGAGAAATGGTCCACTAGTTCAAACGGACTTCCGGAATACTTCAATGTGTTGATGTATATGCGATGATCCCAGCAAAGCTATTGAAGACTGGAGCCCTTAGCTCAGTGAAGCGTGACGATGTCAGTTAAATCAGTGAAGAAATCAGGGAGTACGGCAATATTCACATCTTGGTTCGGATGTATTGAAATGAAGATACATTCTCTATTGTTGTGGACATTTTCTTTTAAATTGAACTTATTTTCCAACACTCTGAAATCATTTATGATTGATTTGCTAAAGCAAGTTGAATCTAAAATATTTTAGATTTAAAATATGTTGTTTTTTACCATGTCAAATTCGCGAGTGAAAAACGGATTATATAATTGGAGGTAGGCCAATAATGTAGTACAAATAACGACAACTAATTTGATGTAAAAGAAAATGCCTCGTTTTAAATTCAGACGCAGACGACAACATTACGTCGTGGAGCAGTTATTGGGAATTTCCAATAAACTCAAACAAGTTCTCGAGGATAACAATAGTGACTCTCAAGGTAGGCCTCACGTTTGACGGTTGTCAATGTTTAATTACAATACTTTGATTCATTCTTTCCATGTTTTATGTTTTAAATTCTTCGCGATGAATACTGACGAAACAGAACTCTAAGCCAGTTGGCCTAGGCTTTTTTTTCAAGGGTTAATAAATTCTATGCCTGTAATAAGCGCGATTTTATTATATAAATAAACTTTTGTTGGGGGGGAGGGGGTGGTTAGGTTCACCTAATTATAATAAGGGCAACCTATTGTTGATTGTGTACATATGTAAATATTTATTTATTTAAATTTGTCCACCTTAAAAATAAAGAAAAACTGTATATTTTGTGTATAAATTGTGGTTATTTTTTCAAATTATAAACAACCATGCACAGCAGCACACAAACATTCATACCCTTGTAGTGTTTGTGAGTGTTTCAAACATAATAAATGACACTATTATTGATGATAATGGTGGAAATGGTGTTTAAGGAAGATTTAGTTTAATTACTAGACCACTACTTACTCTCTTACCTCACGATTCTGACCACTGCTAACATCCCTTTATCATACCTTTAGCAGTATAACGCATTGCCCTAACAGATTAACATAAGATGACTTTTAAAATGGCATTTAAGATTGTAAAACGTGTATGACATTGCAGTCCTATCTTATCTGATTTTATCTTATACAATACAGACGTAATTTCAAACAAGAATATGATTGCGCCCTAATCATTCATTTAGTCATGCGTGTTAACAAATGACTTATATTCTGCTAAGTCACTGGTTTTCCTGGCTCTAATAGCACTAGGGAAGAAGTAGCATTTGTACAAATTTGTCCTAGCACATGGAGCGAGGAATGTGCCTTAATTTTCTATCTTTCTGAGTATTTTATTAGATTTTTTTTTGTATTTGAAGATTATAGTTCAGCGTTTTATGTATAATTGCTACTTTACTTTTGAGTCTTCTCTCCTGAAATCTTTCTAAATTTAGTGATTTTACTAAAGGTGTTACTCTAGTCAAATGTGAATATTCGTTTGTTATGAATCTCACTGCTCTATTTGTGTCTGTTCCAGTTTCTTAATGTTTTCTTGACTTGAGGGGATGCATATTCTATTATTATCTTTGTTTGAGGCATTACACATGCAGGATAGAAGCCTTGCATTTGTTTATAACTGATGACAACACTTCATTGCCATTATATGTGCAAGTAAATGTACTATGACCAGAGGCGGACTGGGTGTCAAAATCGGCCCGGGCATTTCTATACAATCTGGCCTACAAATTCTATATCATATGATGGGCCTAACGCTACATGTCCTCAAAATCACTTTGTTAAGTTTGATAATGTATCTATATACATGCATACATTTAACTCTATATCTTTATAAGCAGTATAGGCCTTATTTAATCAGTAAATATATGTAGGCCCTGAAAGGATGAAGCCTACTAGTAGCACGCTCTACGAATGAACACTATTACATTATTTCTGAAAATGTGTTAGATTAAAATAGTATTACACTGTAGAGTCTGTGAAAGATTTTATTTTTAAACACGACACTAAGAGAATAGTATAAAACCTTTAACAATTTGATTTGTGCCATAGTGGCATCGATCAGGCCATTTCGATGGCCCTACCGGCCCATTTGGGTACCGGCCCACCGGGCATTTGCCCAAATGCCCATATAGCCAGTCCGCCTTTAAGTGTGTTTGCATTAGATTTATGAATTGCTGCATGCATACATATATCCTTATTCATAGAAATGTTATTATTGTGTCTATGAATTCTCGGTTGCGCCCCCCCCTAAAAACATGTTAATAAGTGTTTATATAACTATTTGTTTTAGTAGATAGGAATAGATTGAAAATTACATAAAAGAGTGAGGTAGAAAGGGAAGTAAATAACTGCTTGCTTGTATGGTCCGACTTCTTTATCGCGGTGGTTTCCCTTGAGATGGCAAACGTGTTCTCCTGAATGCCGGCGTAGATTTGGTTTGAGGACAACGTTGGGGGGTGGGGGGGGGGGAATAGCCGGCTATCCTTGGTTACGTCATAGCGCTGGTCAGTTCTCACGTACATTGATTTCGATCTTACCTTTCCTCGAATGGACCAGATGACCGCGGATTTTGTATTCGTTAATGGCTAGTTGCTTCTTAAGGAAGGCTGTACATTGTAATGCTGTGTACACAAATAATAATCAAAATGGCAATGTCTTCGACTCCGAAGATGAAGGATGAGTGCAGTGTTCACATTGCCACGCAAACACAGTTTAGATCTGCATTAATTTTCCACGTCTGATGCAGACAAAGCCGTGGTCCGCCGGGGGTCTATTTAAGTCTTCTTATAACGCTTGCCTTATACAGCTCCTCCTTCGTGGTCGAAGATGAGCACATTTCTCATTTCCTGTGGACTCGAAGGTGACTGTAAAGTTCAATCCTCGCTTTAAAAAGCCGACAGCATACGTGGCATGGGTGGGTTAGGTCAGTTGCAGATAGGCCTGCTTCTTCTCTCAGCTTTTTTGTTGGTTCGGCGCTCTTTCACCCTGGCCACTCTTCTTGCTTCATATCTTGAGACTCAAAGCGAGGGTTCCCGGGGGACGTGTTGGAATTGCAGGTCCTTGTACAACATTATAACACATCTACCCGTGTGCTAGTGTTAGAACGAGATTACATGAAAAGTTACAACATTTACGTTGAGATGAGTGGCTCAATGTTTGTAAGTAGAAATCGAGAAATCTCCACGAACATAAACTTCTAGTCGGTTTCTTTTATTTGTGATGAGGTTCATAATGACACTGAATCCACGTTCTACCAAATAGGAAAACTAGAAAGCAGTCAGCAACTTTTGTACAATGACCTACATTTCAGGACGTAGAATAAAGGCAGTTGTAACTTTGTACAATGACCTACATTTCAGGACGTAGAATAAAGACAGTGGAGTTGTAACTTTGTACAATGACCTACATTTCAGGACGTAGAATAAAGACAGTGGAGTTGTAACTTTGTACAATGACCTACATTTCAGGCCGTAAAATAAAGACAGTGGAGTTGTAACTTTGTACAATGACCTACATTTCAGGACGTAAAATAAAGACAGTGGAGTTGTAACTAGGGTGGGGAGAGGAAGGGAGAAACTTGAAAATCCTCCCGGGCCCCCACTTGAGGGGGCTCCCCAAATGAGTGTTTTTTTACATTAAATATTAAATATTACACAAAATGCAGTGGCCCCCAAGGAGGTGAGTCCCCCCGGGCCCTAAAATAATGAAAAATTCCTAGCTACGCCTCTGAAATAAGAATCTGTTTTTTGTAATAAGAATTCGTGGTCTCCTTGTTCAAACATTGATATTACGTTTCACATTTGTGGATATTTTACCAAGCTGCACAGATACTGGCATGGATTCATCTGTGATTGGGATCTGAGTTTGTCCACATGCTAAAAAGTTCCATACTTCATCGTGAATACCCAAGTGAAGAATGTCTTCAAATCTTTGTTTAAGGTCGTCATAGGATAGTTCTTAACAGTCATATTGTAACAACTCTGACTTGCGCACCATCATTCAGGCTAGTGCACAGGTGCGCACCTATAGTGAACGGACTAGAACAGAATGTTGACATGTGAGAATAACGACTTCCGCCCACGTTGAGAGCCAAGATGGAGAAACAGTGCTAAGTGAAGATGTTGTTTTATGTACCTGTTATGTCATGTAAATAACCATCTATATGTCTCGTTGAGTTGTCTTCCTTCAAGGTATTACATTGTTTGTTGTTTTTTTTTAACGAGACATAGATGTTTATTTACATGACATCACAGTAACATAAATCAACAACTTCATTTAGCACTGTTTCTCCATCTTGGCTCTCAACGTGGGCGGAAGACGTTATTCTCACAATGTCAATATTCTGTTCTAGTCCGTTCACTATAGGTGCGCACCTGTGCACTAGCC
>JADKLZ010009464.1:0-12188 GCA_021533235.1 Biomphalaria straminea | reverse complement strand
ATTAATTTTCCATCTTATGGGGGCCCGGGAGGCTTGACCCCTTTTTTTGGGTCCCCATCAGTTGTTCATTATCTAATTTTCAATATAAAAAATACTTATTTGGGGCCAGTGGCGTAGCAAGGTATCCGTGGGCCCTGGTTCAAGAATATCTTGGAGGGCCCCCCCCAGGGCCGGTCTTAGGCCACTGCAGCCTATGCGGTGGCAGTGGGCCCCGCGCTTTCGTAGGCCCCGCGCTAATTCAAGGTGTAAGGATTAAATTGCAAAATAAATACGTAAAAATCCTGGAAATCTCGTGCATTTATTAAAATCTCCTGAAAACTCTTTAAATATCCGGTAAAATAGGCAATATTGTCATTTGTGGGTGTCATTAATTGCGGAAAAACGCAAATCCTACGAGCGATAAAAGAAAAAAGGCATTGTCAGCTTTCATGTAATAAAATGTAATAATCGGGCGAATTTTTACCTTAATTGGAAGTTCCAATACTTTATTTACTTTTATAGTCACTGGCGTATAAATATGCCATTGGTTACAAGGATCGTAAAGTACAGATCGCAATTTTTCACTTAGTAAAGAATGAATAAAATTCAAAGTCGATTTTATTTTTTCTTATTCAGAATCTTAATTTTTACTTATTATCCTTTTTCCCACACAAACTAGGCCCCGCGCAATCAGTTTCGCATAGGGCCCCGCATTTGCTAGGACCGGCCCTGGGCCCCCCTACCCAAAAGTAAGACGAATGTATAGTGTGACAGAACTATTGTGGAATCTGAATGTATGGGTATATTACACAAAAGTCATTCCAATACTTTCTGCTTTACGTAAATCTTAGTTCTCATTTTCAACATTTTCAAAGCAACGCTGACTGCGCTTACAATTTTGTACTCGACGATAAGCAGGGCATTGTTAGCGAATAATTCTAATTTTCTTCTAAATGCTGCAGCTTCCATGCATTTGTTTTACCTTTGAGAAACACAAACTGCTTTGGTACATGAAAATATCTTAATCTCATTGTTGTTAGAGAATTATTCCTTGATGACCACATTGTGGGCAAAGTATTTAGCGTATTACATACTTTACTCTTCCTATTGGACTCAAGACGCGCCTATCTTGAAATACTGTGAGCAAAAAACACCAAGTCATGGAAATCTGCAACGTCTTGAACACAGCTAACGGAATCATTTAAGGCCAAGTTTAAGTCGTGGTTAGCAAAGTTCTTTCTTCTTTTGATGAAGCAACACCCGAAGACCATTCTAGGTCCTACTATCCACTTAGGCCTATATTGGAAGCACCATCATAGCTTTGGCTTCGCAGTTTATTTAAGGATAAATAGGGATTATTCATTAGTTGGATCATTTTTCAGCCAATTCTGAAGACGTCTGGTTCATACAAAAACGAAAACCTGGCAATAATTCTCTAAGTGCTATTTTCTGGGGTATTCCATCAATGAGATTAAAAACAGTTTTGTTTAAATCATGCTAATTCGATCAACTTTTTGTAATATGTTTCGAGGGCTCTTAACAATGAAAGAGAAAAATGGCGCGGATTGGACCTCAGTATTTCAGCCAGAACTGCATTGCCCAACAGCTCTATTTTCTCGTTTTGAATCTGTGGGGCTTTGTTTTCCTGTCAAAATTTCAATATTCATAGCAATTTTAAATAAAGTCTAGTCTGAGGTTTCACAGTTTTTGTATAAAATATCAGGTGCCCGAGCCTTGCTCGGTTAAATAATTTATACTAAGAAAGGTTATATACTACTGCTACTGGAGCTACAGTCATGGAAAGATATGGCCTGCTCTTACACATCCCTCCATTCAGATATCTCCTGGGCCTTTCGTCACCACGCCCTAACGGTAACCCCAAGTTTTTTACTGAGGTTTTAGTTAAATCAAAAGTGGCTGCAGCGTAGCAAACTCGTTGACCGCTAGCTAGATATCTTGTTCAGTGTGAGAAAGTAAGGAGCAGTAGAGCAGCTGTGTAATCACCATTTCCTTTGTTTTGGTACGGGACATTAGACACTGAAGCATGAACACATGGTCATAATTTTACCAGCAAAATTATAATTATAATAAGGCTTGACATCAAATCCGAAGATTAATGAGGAATCTACACCGCTCTACGCAATTAAAGTGTAAACAATTTATTAAGCACTTAAAACGCAATAACTAATCATACATCGGTACATTTAATTTCATTACTTTCCTTCCATAGTTCTATAATATATCAATCTTCAATAAGATGGTGCGCAAATGTTTAATTAGGTCCATTGATACTTTAAAGCTCGTTCTTGTTTGCATTGTAGTAAGGTAAGCCTAGTGACGTAAGCAGCGTTTTTCCCGTTTACGTCATGGAAAACTTTCATTCATAAATTCTCCATTTCATTCATAAATTATTCTGACCAAAATTAAATTGAGACATTTTCATATCGAAATAACGGTCGAACTCGAGTTTTCCCGATGTGGCCAATGAGTTGAGAATTTTTTTCTCACTAATACGCACATACCTTGAAATTTTAAAGAAAATCGTTAGAGCCATTTTCGAAATAAAATTTATATATATATATATATATATATAAATATATATATATACAAGAATTGCTCGCTTAAGAGTATAGGATATAATGGTGTTGAATTTCTTTAAGAATTATAAGCCAAATACTAAGCATTGGTCAGAGTTCCATATTTATATTAATACATATACCTTTGGATAAATCAGCTGTGTAGAGAGGGGGGGGGGGGGGAACTGCTGTGTGGGCGGCATCGTTCCGACCACAGGTAATACACAGGCATTCATCTCCAAAATAGTGTTCCGTGTGATTCTTAAATATAGTCGTACAAGAGTTATAAAACTTGAACATAAAATTCATCTTTTCTTTCTTTGATGGTAGCAAAGTCTCGAATAAATTGTGAATTATACAGAGACAGGGAGGAGAGGTGGCCGAGTGATAAGCGTTTGGCTTCCAAACCATAGGGAGCCTGGTTTGAATCCTATTGAAGACTGGAATTTTTTAACTTCGAGATCTTTATGGCACCTCTGAGTCCACCCAGCTCTAATGGGTATCTGACGTTAGGTTGGAAAATGTAAAGGCGATTTGTGAAGTTATTACATTACCATTAGTAATATACATATGTGATAGTGAAGAAAAGAGTTGTGTTAAAACATTATATATACAGAAAAAAAAGAAACCAATTTAGCTTTAAGAAAAATGAATAATTAACAGCTGTTTCAAAATTTTAATTCGTGAATTAGTCTCATCCGTAAGTTCTCGCGTGGGCCACAACCAGCCAAGTATCATGGGCTCAAGTGCAATCAACCCCTTTACAACATTGTTTCTACTCCACAAGCTGTGGGCCCCTAATGGTCGTGGGCCCGGGTTCATTGAACCCCTTCGCGCCATGGATGCTACGCCACTGTTTGGGGCCGCTCTCAAGTGGGGGCCGCTCTCAAGTGGGGGCCCAGGGGGGATTTACAAATTCAAGATTTTTTTAAGATTCAAGATTCTTGACCTGGCAGACGGAATAAGTTGGAACAAACAAACATTTTACTTCTAAACACATTGCTGAATAATACACAAGGACTTTTTATTATGCTATATAATAATATTTAATAATATATATATATATATTTTAAATTTTGTCTCGAAGAAATTAGTTAACAGTAAAAAAACATTTAAAAAAAAAAAAATTAGGGGACACCCGGGTTTGAACCGGGGACCTCTCGATCTGCAGTCGAATGCTCTACCACTGAGCTATATCCCCACATATTCACAGCGGTGATAATTATGAACTTAATAAAAATGTAACTTTTTTTCACAATTATGTTTTTTTTTCTTTCTATTACTACTAGGCTAACTAGGTAATGATATAGAGGTTAGATCTATATATTGAATATTAATATGTTATTAACTGAATAACAGGTAAATATACAGATAGCCAACTATGATGCCATTTTGTTTTTAAGGGAAGGAGAAAGGGTTTTTTTTTTCGAAACGTTTTGTTATTTTAGCTCTAGCTTCAGCTCTAGATGCTAGGCTAGAATGATTACCTTGGATACCATTGCCATTACTTCCGGACTTTCACATTCAAATAGACACTTGAAACGAAAAATACGCAAACCATGATGATCATTGACATCATTAGATCTAGATCTTGAATCTAGATCCATCTATATTTAGAGTCTAAATTTCATGTAAGTTATTGGTGCTACTGAAATTTTGGCTATAAAAAACGACATTAAAAGTTCAATCTGTTCTAGATTGTCACTAGATTGAAGATTCTATTTATACACCAGACTCATGATGAGTATGAGTCTGTCAAGTCTAACAAAAAAAAAAAATTAACAATGACACTAACAGTAGTAATGAGTAGTAACAGTAACAGTACTAACACTGTAACTAGTGACTAGTGTAATACTCTCTCTGACAGGCCTCTGCTGTCACCATTCAGTGTCACTATACTTTTATACAGAAGTATAATAATAATCAAATGGACTGACACCGACCTACATGACATTGACAGGCTGACAAGGAAATTGTTAAACAAATTTCGATGCTTACATCCCAAGTCCTCCACCATAAGATTATACCTACCCAGGAAAGATGGAGGCCGTGGATCTTCAAACTGTGTAAGACGCAAGTTTCAAAATTACGCTCAAAACTGCATGCCTCCAACAACGAACTAGTTTCCTTCCTACGGAAATACGACTCCGATGCAACCCCCCTGAACCTACACAATATCGATGTTAATGTCAGCCTGGACGACGTAGGGCATGAGATTCGCAATTGGGAAGAGAAAACACTCCATGGTAAATTCCCGGCTTTATTACATGGGGACAACATCGACAAGGCTGCTTCCTTAACATGGCTCAAAGCAGGCCAACTCTACCCTGAAACAGAAGGCTTTGTTACAGCTATACAAGACAGAGTAATTAGGACAAAAAATTACGAAAAGCATATCCTAAAACTCAATGTTGTCGACAAATGCCGAAAATGTGGAAATGTCCTGCCCTATAGGAATCTGCCTACCTAGGTCGCCATAACCAAGTTACAAAGCTAATACACCAGCACTTGGCTTTGAGGCACAATTTGATCGGGAAGCATACCCCTCCTTATTACAAATACTCACCACAAGAGGTTCTAGAGTCTACTGATCACCTGCTATACTGGGATAGGCCTATTTTGACAGACAAAATGGTAGATTTTAATCGCCCTGATCTGCTGCTTATCGATAAAAAATAAAAAGTCGCTATCATTATTGACATTGCTGTATACCGCTATCTCATAATCTAAGAAAAACTGAGTTGGAAAAACAACGAAAGTATGGAAACCTGGGCTTGGAGATTATGCGAATATGGAAGTTACCTAAAATAACAATATACCCCATTGTCATATCAACCGAGGGGATAATAACAACTGACCTCACAGATACCTTTAAGGCTCTTGGCATTCATAGGAACATTATTGTTGCCTGTCTGAGGGCAGTACTGCTGCAGACCTGCCACATAACCAGAAAATTCCTCAGTGGAAACTAATAAAGGGAATGCAATGAATTTTGTCTCCCTTTAACGAAACTCAACCTTGGCTGCGCCAGAGAATGAACACTCTTTCTTTTCTAACGTAATAATAATAATAATAATCTTTATTGCATTGGCAGTAAGGAAATTTGTCTTACAATTTGTGCATTACACCAAACAAAACGTTATAGAGATATATAGATGTATATAACTATAACAAAAAATTCAAAATGAACATTTACACCGTGACCAGACTCACTCATTTTATAACATTAAATGTGAATGTAAAAATTGATTGCTAGAGAAACAAAAGAACCTAGTTCTGTGTCAGTCTTTGTTATCCATGTCAAATGTATTTCTTTAGTGATGGTAAAATCATAAAATCCTGATCCAAAAAGTGACCAAAGGGTGTTTTTTAAATTATTTTTTTTCTATTTTTAGTTTAGACTTTTTATTACTTCAGAAAAAAAAGGTGTACTAGATCTAGATTGGATTGCCTGAGCTAGCCAGGAAAACCAGGGACTTGGCAGAATTTAAGTCATTGGTTAATATGCATGACTGAATGCATGACACATAGGACATAATCATCTTCTTTTTTGAAGTAACGTCTGAATTGTAAAAGATAAGAAAAGATACATATACTGAAATAATAGTAGATCTAGTATACACCCAATGCAATAATATGTTTGTACCAGGCCACCAACCAGCTTTCTCTAGGTATCTCTGTTATGGGCAAGTCTCTACAACAGTCCCATGTCTTGCCCATCTGCTTTCAAATTGCAGCACAGTGTATTGTTGAGCTATCCCCTCTTCCTCTTTCTAATGTTGTAAATTTGTATGTAATAGATATGTTATCATTTTAATTATTAAACATGATCACTGCCTGATTCAGACAGACATACCTACAGCCCCAGAGACTACTCCACAACGAACTAGGGGCCCCCACAAATAGATTTAAATGGTTCATGAGTCTTAAGATTGACTTGGTGCATATGTCAATTCAAAGTCAAAATTTAGGGCTGCTTGCAATAGTTGAACCCCAGTAGGTAAATTCCTGCACCACTCTAATGATGTAATTTCCAATACTTGCCATGGGCACATTCAGGCAATATTAGTCTTGTTGAATCTTATTGTAAAATTGAGTTCTTGATATGCAACTTCCCAAGCATTTACCTGCCTGTGTAATCCTTCTTGCAAATGAGAGGCGAGTGACCCATCTCTAGCTAACAAAATTTTCAGTTTAGCTTTATAAATATGTCAAGCCAGGTTAAAAAGGCTTCCTTGAATCTGCTGTGAGTATGTACTCCAGAGATGACTAAGATGGGTCGTACTTGTCACCCACATGCCAGATGGAACATCCTCAATGCTGAGCTTGCTGAGGGAGTAAGACCCAAGATATTCCCAAGACTAACCCACTTCAAGTGAGATCTGAGGACTACTACCATCAAAGAAAGTATTTGGGAGAAAATCATGCAAAATTTACACATGGAGACAGACTGTACATGTTGTTATGAACCTCAATGAGAGCTAAATGAATGAACTGGTCATAGACAAGAGAATGAAAAATAAAGCTGCCTTATTTGATAGCCATTAAGCAGGAGCATCCATATGCACAAAATGTGGCAGACTTTGCCCCTCTAGAATAGGTTTGTTTAGTCACATATCATATTCTGACCAGACTCAAAAAGAAACTAAAACTAGCGATTCATGGATGCACATAAGGCATGATGCGCATCCATTGTCTTTAGGGACAGAAGAAACCATTTTACAGATGGCAACTTTGTCATTGTTAAGAAGTCTCCACTTGTTGTTTGCCCATAATATATAAATGCAGCTTCTGATCTATGGCAGTGGGTCACCCTTGGAGTTACTCTTCACAAACTAAAAAACATACTTAAATCTAACCCAGAGCAGGCTCATAATAATGAAAGTGATTACTTAAATCATTCTTATTATGAGCTTTCATAGTAATTGATTTATATTGCAGTTTTTATTTTTAATTTTTAAAGACACTTTAGTTTTTATTGCTTTTTACATAAACTTTTGCTTAATTTAGACTAATTTCTTAAACTTTTTAAAATTAATTTTTAAAAATAAGGATCAATATTTTAGACCGATGATTTTATTATATCAACCCAAAAAAATGATATATAAGGCACAAATTTAAAATAAACTTGAAACATTTTAAATTTTACATGTTATATTTCAATACAGAAAAAAAAAGTGTGATACAGTCATTTGATTTCTATTGTAATCATGGCTGAAAGTGAAAATACAGAGACACAAAAAACAGATTTGGAAGGTGAAGATAAAAATGTCAATGAAAATATGGAGAAAGAAATGACTCAAGTTGAAGATAAGGAAGAGGTATGGTCAAATTATTTGGGTGACCTCATTGGTTATTTTCAAAAGAAATGAAATAAATAATTTACTTTTCATAATGCATGTAAAAAATTTTAGTTAGAAATTAGCATCCATGTTTTACCTTTCTCCACTAAATGTATAATTCAGAGATTTTTCATGATTATCTTATAAATAAATATTTAGCACACTTTATCCTTTTATCATAAAATCTGGACTTTTTTAAATCTGTCCTTTCGACTTTACTCACTAAAAACTAAATGTGAACATTTTTATTGCACTGTTTTTAGGTTTTCTTACATTTATGTAATCACTACATTTCTAGATTAATTAAATTTATTATTGTAAACAGCTTAGAAACTATTATTATTATTTCTATTTTTCTTTAAATAGGAACAAAAATTTAGGTTTTGATACATTAATTTTTGGATACTATTGAACTAATTATCAGTTATTATTGTCATATCAGGACAGTAGTCAACGTGAAAAAAACATCTCAGCCAATGCTGATTCACCTCCAGAAACTGATAAAAAAGAAAAGAAAGTCGTGAAAACTAAAGGTAAAATAATATTGTAATAACTTAAGGGAAGGCAACTCAACAAGACATAGATGTTTATTTACATGACATCACAGGAACACAAAACAACATCTTCATTTAGCACTGTCTCTTCATCTTGGCTATCAACTTGGGCGGAAATAGTTATTCTCTTAATGTCAACTTCCTGTTCTAGTTCGTTCACTAGAAGTGTGCATCTTTGCACTAGCCTAGATGACGGTGCGCATGCTAGAGTCATAACAATATAATATCCAGTTCTATATATAAACATTAATCAATTGGTTATTATTTCATTTTTTTTTTTTGTTTTAAATTCTGTTTTGACTGTGGTGTTATTCTTGTTAGTACACTCTCCATAATATTTAACACTGAAAATTTTAATATATTGTGTAAATCCTGCCAAGAGATTGTTATAGTATGCAGCTTGGTAATGATATTTATACTTTTTTTTTTAATAGTCAAAGGTAAACCATCTAAAGATGATATTCAAGCAGAACAAACTCAGCCAGTCACTGAAACAACTGAAGCTAATGGTTGGTCTTTTTCATAACAAATTAAGCTTAGTACAACTTTTTGAATTAATCATGCATTTATATTTTTAGGTTTGAAACTAAAAAAAAGTTTACTTCTTGATGTTAAGAATGATGTGTTTGTTTAAAAACTGAAAATGTTATATTTTGCCATTATGGGCCTGGTATTTTTTTTTTTTTTTCATCTTAGAATGTCTCCATATAATGGCAACTTGTCTTGCAGTGAGAAAACTATAAGGAAATAACTAGCTAGTTGTAAGGATGGTTTGAATCCTGGATCTTTGAGACCATCTAACAACAGTTCATTGCGCATACCACATTTGTAGCTGTATTTCAAGATACATTATTACCAGTTCTATGATGTATAGGAAAAAATCAATGTTTATTTATCATATGAAATTAAATCCTTTAATATTGTTATGGCATGATTAGAAATAGTTATTTGTTTCGGGAATAGGGGGAAGTTTTTTATTTAGTGATGATAACGTGATATAACTTTAAAAAGTAAGAATGATATAGGAGTCGACATAAACAAGACGCTTTTCTTAGCAACATAGAAATAGTAAGCATATTATAAATGGTTAGAAGTAGATGACATTTGACGGTTCCCTTTATGATCATTAAACATTAGAGTCGACTAATACTGTTGATTGGTTTGTCCTTTCGCTGGTGTTATCTGTTCCTGCAGTTTTTCCAGTGTTATCTCCATTAGGGTTTGTTTGTATTTGAAGTACTTGACACCACGGAAGCACTTAACAATATTCATTAATTGATTTTTTTCAAAGGGATTAGATAATAGTGAGCAAATAGATAGAATTTTATTAGGCAATCAACAAAGTCCAGGCCATAGTCTACTTAGAAAACTAAAATACTTTGGCATTAATGGTTCATTACATCAATAGATTCAGGATTTCATAATAGGAAGAGAACAAATTGTAATAATAAATGGCTCCAAATCATCATCAATAATAGTTAACTCTACAGTTTCTGATTTACATAAATGATCTACCAAATTGCTAAACTCAAAATATTTAGGTGTAATAATAAATGAAAAGTTATCATGGAATCCCCATACATGTATTGATGAAATTATTTAAAAAAATCAAATCAAGCAAAATATTAGGGTTTATTAAAAGAAGTTTTTACAAATCAATCGAGAACATAAAATTAAAATGCTTTTTAACTTAATTATGCCAATATTAGAATATGTATCCTCCTGAACTCAAGAAAACATCAAGAAACTTGAACAAATATAAAATAGAGTTGTGAGATTTATAAACAACGAATATTCCAATTTGATTCGAGTAATACCATTGGTCAAAATACTTAACTTAAAAGATACTTCAAGACAGAAGAATAAAAAGTAAAAGTAAAGAAACTATAATACATAAAATACTAAACCATATTTTACAAATAGAAAAACAAAACCTAATGAAATACTCAGAAAAACACAAAGATAGAAGCAAGTTTCTTATTCCCTATGCTAGAACAAAGTCGTATAAGTGCTCCTTCTTCACTAGTGCCATTAGAAAATGGAATGGGTTGCCTTAATCACCCAAAGTTTAAGTCATTGGTTAATATGCATGACTAGATTTACACATGAAATGCATAGGGCGCAATTATCTTTTTTAAAGTAATGTCTACAACATATAGGATAAGATAATATTATGAATTAGACTCAAAATAAATGAACATGTACAATATCCGATGCAATATAAATTGTTAAAAGAATAAATCCATTGAAGAGCATCTGATATAAACCTTTTTAACTGACTTCACTTATTGTCTTTCACTGTTTTTTTTTACACTTCCTAAATCAATCAGAGCTTTAGACACCAGATGGGAAGAGGACCAAAAGTCCTTAGAAATTACTTGAACCAAAACCCATCAAAACATTTTGTCTCGTTGAAATGGATACATTTAATTACAAGAATTTTTTTTTGTCATTAATCTTCTGTACATAGGTAAAAAGATTAAAATCACAATTGTGTTACCACCATATTCATGATATAACTCTGATGAATGCTTTATTAGTGTCTCTACTTGACCTATAACATCTTTTGTCTTCTATTTTGAATTCAGTACTGCCTGAGAATGTCTTCCCTCTGTTCATGACCTCCAAGACTCAGGAGATATACAACTGCAAGTGTGATGAGGATGTAACTATTGAGAACCCGTTTATAATGATTCCCAAAGCTGACATTTTGGAAGATATGAGAATGAGAGCAGCTGTTTGTGACTTTCATCCTTTTAAACAGGAAATCTTGGTAAGTTATTCAAGGTTTATTTGGTCAGTGGTACAAGGTTTATTTCTTGTTCACTTCTCAACTTTGTTACTTTAGGAGATGTACATATTGTACTGTTCTTTAAAGAATGGGAGGTGCCGTGGCTGAGTAGTAAAGTGCTTGGCTTCTGAACCAGGGTACTGGGTTCGAATCCTGGTGAAGACTGCAATTTTTAATTTTGGGATCCTTGGGCATCTCTGAGTTCACCCAGCTCTAATGGGTACCTGAGATTAGTTGGGGAAAAGAAAAGGCAGTTGGTAATTGCGTTGGCCACATGACACCCTAGTTAACCATAGGCCACACAATCAGATGACCTTTACATCATCTGCCCTATAGACAACAAGGTCTGAAAGGGGAACTTTACTTTACTTTTTTACTTTTAAAGAATGTATAGGTCAACAGTGTAAATGAACAGGTCTATTACTTATAGAGTTAAATGCCATTAAGGCTTCATGGTATAGACTAAATTTGCTTGTTTTTGTGTTTAATAATTTTTTTTATATATTTTATAACTGGGTTTAACTTTTATTTTTTATCATTTGTACTTCATCATAACATCATAGGTTACTGATGTTTCATTGTTCTTTAAATGACTTTTTTCTATCATATAATACTGAGTTGAATGATAATAAAATATGATTATCTAATCTTAACAATCTTAGTTTTTGTTAGCGTATGTGTTGTTGTAGTCTCAATACATTGTCTTATATACTAATGGATATGCATGTTTTTTTGTTTTGTTTTGTTTAGGACTATCCTGGAGAGGAAATACTAATTATGTATGATTATGAATTCAAATATGGACAGAATTTTGTTGTTGCACTTACAGAAGAAGCTAAAGAGCTGTTATTGAAGGTTTGTTGCCCATGAACCTTAATCAGAGCTTGTCTGAAGCAATAAACAGCATTCTCTGCATGATTTGGTCTGTAGCAATGAACAGCATTCT
>JADKLZ010009463.1:0-12184 GCA_021533235.1 Biomphalaria straminea | reverse complement strand
ATTAATTTTCCATCTTATGGGGGCCCGGGAGGCTTGACCCCTTTTTTGGGTCCCCATCAGTTGTTCATTATCTAATTTTCAATATAAAAAATACTTATTTGGGGCCAGTGGCGTAGCAAGGTATCCGTGGGCCCTGGTTCAAGAATATCTTGGAGGGCCCCCCCAGGGCCGGTCTTAGGCCACTGCAGCCTATGCGGTGGCAGTGGGCCCCGCGCTTTCGTAGGCCCCGCGCTAATTCAAGGTGTAAGGATTAAATTGCAAAATAAATACGTAAAAATCCTGGAAATCTCGTGCATTTATTAAAATCTCCTGAAAACTCTTTAAATATCCGGTAAAATAGGCAATATTGTCATTTGTGGGTGTCATTAATTGCGGAAAAACGCAAATCCTACGAGCGATAAAAGAAAAAAGGCATTGTCAGCTTTCATGTAATAAAATGTAATAATCGGGCGAATTTTTACCTTAATTGGAAGTTCCAATACTTTATTTACTTTTATAGTCACTGGCGTATAAATATGCCATTGGTTACAAGGATCGTAAAGTACAGATCGCAATTTTTCACTTAGTAAAGAATGAATAAAATTCAAAGTCGATTTTATTTTTTCTTATTCAGAATCTTAATTTTTACTTATTATCCTTTTTCCCACACAAACTAGGCCCCGCGCAATCAGTTTCGCATAGGGCCCCGCATTTGCTAGGACCGGCCCTGGGCCCCCCTACCCAAAAGTAAGACGAATGTATAGTGTGACAGAACTATTGTGGAATCTGAATGTATGGGTATATTACACAAAAGTCATTCCAATACTTTCTGCTTTACGTAAATCTTAGTTCTCATTTTCAACATTTTCAAAGCAACGCTGACTGCGCTTACAATTTTGTACTCGACGATAAGCAGGGCATTGTTAGCGAATAATTCTAATTTTCTTCTAAATGCTGCAGCTTCCATGCATTTGTTTTACCTTTGAGAAACACAAACTGCTTTGGTACATGAAAATATCTTAATCTCATTGTTGTTAGAGAATTATTCCTTGATGACCACATTGTGGGCAAAGTATTTAGCGTATTACATACTTTACTCTTCCTATTGGACTCAAGACGCGCCTATCTTGAAATACTGTGAGCAAAAAACACCAAGTCATGGAAATCTGCAACGTCTTGAACACAGCTAACGGAATCATTTAAGGCCAAGTTTAAGTCGTGGTTAGCAAAGTTCTTTCTTCTTTTGATGAAGCAACACCCGAAGACCATTCTAGGTCCTACTATCCACTTAGGCCTATATTGGAAGCACCATCATAGCTTTGGCTTCGCAGTTTATTTAAGGATAAATAGGGATTATTCATTAGTTGGATCATTTTTCAGCCAATTCTGAAGACGTCTGGTTCATACAAAAACGAAAACCTGGCAATAATTCTCTAAGTGCTATTTTCTGGGGTATTCCATCAATGAGATTAAAAACAGTTTTGTTTAAATCATGCTAATTCGATCAACTTTTTGTAATATGTTTCGAGGGCTCTTAACAATGAAAGAGAAAAATGGCGCGGATTGGACCTCAGTATTTCAGCCAGAACTGCATTGCCCAACAGCTCTATTTTCTCGTTTTGAATCTGTGGGGCTTTGTTTTCCTGTCAAAATTTCAATATTCATAGCAATTTTAAATAAAGTCTAGTCTGAGGTTTCACAGTTTTTGTATAAAATATCAGGTGCCCGAGCCTTGCTCGGTTAAATAATTTATACTAAGAAAGGTTATATACTACTGCTACTGGAGCTACAGTCATGGAAAGATATGGCCTGCTCTTACACATCCCTCCATTCAGATATCTCCTGGGCCTTTCGTCACCACGCCCTAACGGTAACCCCAAGTTTTTTACTGAGGTTTTAGTTAAATCAAAAGTGGCTGCAGCGTAGCAAACTCGTTGACCGCTAGCTAGATATCTTGTTCAGTGTGAGAAAGTAAGGAGCAGTAGAGCAGCTGTGTAATCACCATTTCCTTTGTTTTGGTACGGGACATTAGACACTGAAGCATGAACACATGGTCATAATTTTACCAGCAAAATTATAATTATAATAAGGCTTGACATCAAATCCGAAGATTAATGAGGAATCTACACCGCTCTACGCAATTAAAGTGTAAACAATTTATTAAGCACTTAAAACGCAATAACTAATCATACATCGGTACATTTAATTTCATTACTTTCCTTCCATAGTTCTATAATATATCAATCTTCAATAAGATGGTGCGCAAATGTTTAATTAGGTCCATTGATACTTTAAAGCTCGTTCTTGTTTGCATTGTAGTAAGGTAAGCCTAGTGACGTAAGCAGCGTTTTTCCCGTTTACGTCATGGAAAACTTTCATTCATAAATTCTCCATTTCATTCATAAATTATTCTGACCAAAATTAAATTGAGACATTTTCATATCGAAATAACGGTCGAACTCGAGTTTTCCCGATGTGGCCAATGAGTTGAGAATTTTTTTCTCACTAATACGCACATACCTTGAAATTTTAAAGAAAATCGTTAGAGCCATTTTCGAAATAAAATTTATATATATATATATATATATATAAATATATATATATACAAGAATTGCTCGCTTAAGAGTATAGGATATAATGGTGTTGAATTTCTTTAAGAATTATAAGCCAAATACTAAGCATTGGTCAGAGTTCCATATTTATATTAATACATATACCTTTGGATAAATCAGCTGTGTAGAGAGGGGGGGGGGGGGGAACTGCTGTGTGGGCGGCATCGTTCCGACCACAGGTAATACACAGGCATTCATCTCCAAAATAGTGTTCCGTGTGATTCTTAAATATAGTCGTACAAGAGTTATAAAACTTGAACATAAAATTCATCTTTTCTTTCTTTGATGGTAGCAAAGTCTCGAATAAATTGTGAATTATACAGAGACAGGGAGGAGAGGTGGCCGAGTGATAAGCGTTTGGCTTCCAAACCATAGGGAGCCTGGTTTGAATCCTATTGAAGACTGGAATTTTTTAACTTCGAGATCTTTATGGCACCTCTGAGTCCACCCAGCTCTAATGGGTATCTGACGTTAGGTTGGAAAATGTAAAGGCGATTTGTGAAGTTATTACATTACCATTAGTAATATACATATGTGATAGTGAAGAAAAGAGTTGTGTTAAAACATTATATATACAGAAAAAAAAGAAACCAATTTAGCTTTAAGAAAAATGAATAATTAACAGCTGTTTCAAAATTTTAATTCGTGAATTAGTCTCATCCGTAAGTTCTCGCGTGGGCCACAACCAGCCAAGTATCATGGGCTCAAGTGCAATCAACCCCTTTACAACATTGTTTCTACTCCACAAGCTGTGGGCCCCTAATGGTCGTGGGCCCGGGTTCATTGAACCCCTTCGCGCCATGGATGCTACGCCACTGTTTGGGGCCGCTCTCAAGTGGGGGCCGCTCTCAAGTGGGGGCCCAGGGGGGATTTACAAATTCAAGATTTTTTTAAGATTCAAGATTCTTGACCTGGCAGACGGAATAAGTTGGAACAAACAAACATTTTACTTCTAAACACATTGCTGAATAATACACAAGGACTTTTTATTATGCTATATAATAATATTTAATAATATATATATATATATTTTAAATTTTGTCTCGAAGAAATTAGTTAACAGTAAAAAAACATTTAAAAAAAAAAAAATTAGGGGACACCCGGGTTTGAACCGGGGACCTCTCGATCTGCAGTCGAATGCTCTACCACTGAGCTATATCCCCACATATTCACAGCGGTGATAATTATGAACTTAATAAAAATGTAACTTTTTTTCACAATTATGTTTTTTTTTCTTTCTATTACTACTAGGCTAACTAGGTAATGATATAGAGGTTAGATCTATATATTGAATATTAATATGTTATTAACTGAATAACAGGTAAATATACAGATAGCCAACTATGATGCCATTTTGTTTTTAAGGGAAGGAGAAAGGGTTTTTTTTTTCGAAACGTTTTGTTATTTTAGCTCTAGCTTCAGCTCTAGATGCTAGGCTAGAATGATTACCTTGGATACCATTGCCATTACTTCCGGACTTTCACATTCAAATAGACACTTGAAACGAAAAATACGCAAACCATGATGATCATTGACATCATTAGATCTAGATCTTGAATCTAGATCCATCTATATTTAGAGTCTAAATTTCATGTAAGTTATTGGTGCTACTGAAATTTTGGCTATAAAAAACGACATTAAAAGTTCAATCTGTTCTAGATTGTCACTAGATTGAAGATTCTATTTATACACCAGACTCATGATGAGTATGAGTCTGTCAAGTCTAACAAAAAAAAAAAATTAACAATGACACTAACAGTAGTAATGAGTAGTAACAGTAACAGTACTAACACTGTAACTAGTGACTAGTGTAATACTCTCTCTGACAGGCCTCTGCTGTCACCATTCAGTGTCACTATACTTTTATACAGAAGTATAATAATAATCAAATGGACTGACACCGACCTACATGACATTGACAGGCTGACAAGGAAATTGTTAAACAAATTTCGATGCTTACATCCCAAGTCCTCCACCATAAGATTATACCTACCCAGGAAAGATGGAGGCCGTGGATCTTCAAACTGTGTAAGACGCAAGTTTCAAAATTACGCTCAAAACTGCATGCCTCCAACAACGAACTAGTTTCCTTCCTACGGAAATACGACTCCGATGCAACCCCCCTGAACCTACACAATATCGATGTTAATGTCAGCCTGGACGACGTAGGGCATGAGATTCGCAATTGGGAAGAGAAAACACTCCATGGTAAATTCCCGGCTTTATTACATGGGGACAACATCGACAAGGCTGCTTCCTTAACATGGCTCAAAGCAGGCCAACTCTACCCTGAAACAGAAGGCTTTGTTACAGCTATACAAGACAGAGTAATTAGGACAAAAAATTACGAAAAGCATATCCTAAAACTCAATGTTGTCGACAAATGCCGAAAATGTGGAAATGTCCTGCCCTATAGGAATCTGCCTACCTAGGTCGCCATAACCAAGTTACAAAGCTAATACACCAGCACTTGGCTTTGAGGCACAATTTGATCGGGAAGCATACCCCTCCTTATTACAAATACTCACCACAAGAGGTTCTAGAGTCTACTGATCACCTGCTATACTGGGATAGGCCTATTTTGACAGACAAAATGGTAGATTTTAATCGCCCTGATCTGCTGCTTATCGATAAAAAATAAAAAGTCGCTATCATTATTGACATTGCTGTATACCGCTATCTCATAATCTAAGAAAAACTGAGTTGGAAAAACAACGAAAGTATGGAAACCTGGGCTTGGAGATTATGCGAATATGGAAGTTACCTAAAATAACAATATACCCCATTGTCATATCAACCGAGGGGATAATAACAACTGACCTCACAGATACCTTTAAGGCTCTTGGCATTCATAGGAACATTATTGTTGCCTGTCTGAGGGCAGTACTGCTGCAGACCTGCCACATAACCAGAAAATTCCTCAGTGGAAACTAATAAAGGGAATGCAATGAATTTTGTCTCCCTTTAACGAAACTCAACCTTGGCTGCGCCAGAGAATGAACACTCTTTCTTTTCTAACGTAATAATAATAATAATAATCTTTATTGCATTGGCAGTAAGGAAATTTGTCTTACAATTTGTGCATTACACCAAACAAAACGTTATAGAGATATATAGATGTATATAACTATAACAAAAAATTCAAAATGAACATTTACACCGTGACCAGACTCACTCATTTTATAACATTAAATGTGAATGTAAAAATTGATTGCTAGAGAAACAAAAGAACCTAGTTCTGTGTCAGTCTTTGTTATCCATGTCAAATGTATTTCTTTAGTGATGGTAAAATCATAAAATCCTGATCCAAAAAGTGACCAAAGGGTGTTTTTTAAATTATTTTTTTTCTATTTTTAGTTTAGACTTTTTATTACTTCAGAAAAAAAAGGTGTACTAGATCTAGATTGGATTGCCTGAGCTAGCCAGGAAAACCAGGGACTTGGCAGAATTTAAGTCATTGGTTAATATGCATGACTGAATGCATGACACATAGGACATAATCATCTTCTTTTTTGAAGTAACGTCTGAATTGTAAAAGATAAGAAAAGATACATATACTGAAATAATAGTAGATCTAGTATACACCCAATGCAATAATATGTTTGTACCAGGCCACCAACCAGCTTTCTCTAGGTATCTCTGTTATGGGCAAGTCTCTACAACAGTCCCATGTCTTGCCCATCTGCTTTCAAATTGCAGCACAGTGTATTGTTGAGCTATCCCCTCTTCCTCTTTCTAATGTTGTAAATTTGTATGTAATAGATATGTTATCATTTTAATTATTAAACATGATCACTGCCTGATTCAGACAGACATACCTACAGCCCCAGAGACTACTCCACAACGAACTAGGGGCCCCCACAAATAGATTTAAATGGTTCATGAGTCTTAAGATTGACTTGGTGCATATGTCAATTCAAAGTCAAAATTTAGGGCTGCTTGCAATAGTTGAACCCCAGTAGGTAAATTCCTGCACCACTCTAATGATGTAATTTCCAATACTTGCCATGGGCACATTCAGGCAATATTAGTCTTGTTGAATCTTATTGTAAAATTGAGTTCTTGATATGCAACTTCCCAAGCATTTACCTGCCTGTGTAATCCTTCTTGCAAATGAGAGGCGAGTGACCCATCTCTAGCTAACAAAATTTTCAGTTTAGCTTTATAAATATGTCAAGCCAGGTTAAAAAGGCTTCCTTGAATCTGCTGTGAGTATGTACTCCAGAGATGACTAAGATGGGTCGTACTTGTCACCCACATGCCAGATGGAACATCCTCAATGCTGAGCTTGCTGAGGGAGTAAGACCCAAGATATTCCCAAGACTAACCCACTTCAAGTGAGATCTGAGGACTACTACCATCAAAGAAAGTATTTGGGAGAAAATCATGCAAAATTTACACATGGAGACAGACTGTACATGTTGTTATGAACCTCAATGAGAGCTAAATGAATGAACTGGTCATAGACAAGAGAATGAAAAATAAAGCTGCCTTATTTGATAGCCATTAAGCAGGAGCATCCATATGCACAAAATGTGGCAGACTTTGCCCCTCTAGAATAGGTTTGTTTAGTCACATATCATATTCTGACCAGACTCAAAAAGAAACTAAAACTAGCGATTCATGGATGCACATAAGGCATGATGCGCATCCATTGTCTTTAGGGACAGAAGAAACCATTTTACAGATGGCAACTTTGTCATTGTTAAGAAGTCTCCACTTGTTGTTTGCCCATAATATATAAATGCAGCTTCTGATCTATGGCAGTGGGTCACCCTTGGAGTTACTCTTCACAAACTAAAAAACATACTTAAATCTAACCCAGAGCAGGCTCATAATAATGAAAGTGATTACTTAAATCATTCTTATTATGAGCTTTCATAGTAATTGATTTATATTGCAGTTTTTATTTTTAATTTTTAAAGACACTTTAGTTTTTATTGCTTTTTACATAAACTTTTGCTTAATTTAGACTAATTTCTTAAACTTTTTAAAATTAATTTTTAAAAATAAGGATCAATATTTTAGACCGATGATTTTATTATATCAACCCAAAAAAATGATATATAAGGCACAAATTTAAAATAAACTTGAAACATTTTAAATTTTACATGTTATATTTCAATACAGAAAAAAAAAGTGTGATACAGTCATTTGATTTCTATTGTAATCATGGCTGAAAGTGAAAATACAGAGACACAAAAAACAGATTTGGAAGGTGAAGATAAAAATGTCAATGAAAATATGGAGAAAGAAATGACTCAAGTTGAAGATAAGGAAGAGGTATGGTCAAATTATTTGGGTGACCTCATTGGTTATTTTCAAAAGAAATGAAATAAATAATTTACTTTTCATAATGCATGTAAAAAATTTTAGTTAGAAATTAGCATCCATGTTTTACCTTTCTCCACTAAATGTATAATTCAGAGATTTTTCATGATTATCTTATAAATAAATATTTAGCACACTTTATCCTTTTATCATAAAATCTGGACTTTTTTAAATCTGTCCTTTCGACTTTACTCACTAAAAACTAAATGTGAACATTTTTA
Source organism: Biomphalaria straminea (assembly GCA_021533235.1). NCBI lineage: Eukaryota > Metazoa > Mollusca > Gastropoda > Planorbidae > Biomphalaria > Biomphalaria straminea. The sequence continues at coordinate 4,041 of JADKLZ010009463.1, read as the reverse complement.
TTGCACTGTTTTTAGGTTTTCTTACATTTATGTAATCACTACATTTCTAGATTAATTAAATTTATTATTGTAAACAGCTTAGAAACTATTATTATTATTTCTATTTTTCTTTAAATAGGAACAAAAATTTAGGTTTTGATACATTAATTTTTGGATACTATTGAACTAATTATCAGTTATTATTGTCATATCAGGACAGTAGTCAACGTGAAAAAAACATCTCAGCCAATGCTGATTCACCTCCAGAAACTGATAAAAAAGAAAAGAAAGTCGTGAAAACTAAAGGTAAAATAATATTGTAATAACTTAAGGGAAGGCAACTCAACAAGACATAGATGTTTATTTACATGACATCACAGGAACACAAAACAACATCTTCATTTAGCACTGTCTCTTCATCTTGGCTATCAACTTGGGCGGAAATAGTTATTCTCTTAATGTCAACTTCCTGTTCTAGTTCGTTCACTAGAAGTGTGCATCTTTGCACTAGCCTAGATGACGGTGCGCATGCTAGAGTCATAACAATATAATATCCAGTTCTATATATAAACATTAATCAATTGGTTATTATTTCATTTTTTTTTTTTGTTTTAAATTCTGTTTTGACTGTGGTGTTATTCTTGTTAGTACACTCTCCATAATATTTAACACTGAAAATTTTAATATATTGTGTAAATCCTGCCAAGAGATTGTTATAGTATGCAGCTTGGTAATGATATTTATACTTTTTTTTTTAATAGTCAAAGGTAAACCATCTAAAGATGATATTCAAGCAGAACAAACTCAGCCAGTCACTGAAACAACTGAAGCTAATGGTTGGTCTTTTTCATAACAAATTAAGCTTAGTACAACTTTTTGAATTAATCATGCATTTATATTTTTAGGTTTGAAACTAAAAAAAAGTTTACTTCTTGATGTTAAGAATGATGTGTTTGTTTAAAAACTGAAAATGTTATATTTTGCCATTATGGGCCTGGTATTTTTTTTTTTTTTCATCTTAGAATGTCTCCATATAATGGCAACTTGTCTTGCAGTGAGAAAACTATAAGGAAATAACTAGCTAGTTGTAAGGATGGTTTGAATCCTGGATCTTTGAGACCATCTAACAACAGTTCATTGCGCATACCACATTTGTAGCTGTATTTCAAGATACATTATTACCAGTTCTATGATGTATAGGAAAAAATCAATGTTTATTTATCATATGAAATTAAATCCTTTAATATTGTTATGGCATGATTAGAAATAGTTATTTGTTTCGGGAATAGGGGGAAGTTTTTTATTTAGTGATGATAACGTGATATAACTTTAAAAAGTAAGAATGATATAGGAGTCGACATAAACAAGACGCTTTTCTTAGCAACATAGAAATAGTAAGCATATTATAAATGGTTAGAAGTAGATGACATTTGACGGTTCCCTTTATGATCATTAAACATTAGAGTCGACTAATACTGTTGATTGGTTTGTCCTTTCGCTGGTGTTATCTGTTCCTGCAGTTTTTCCAGTGTTATCTCCATTAGGGTTTGTTTGTATTTGAAGTACTTGACACCACGGAAGCACTTAACAATATTCATTAATTGATTTTTTTCAAAGGGATTAGATAATAGTGAGCAAATAGATAGAATTTTATTAGGCAATCAACAAAGTCCAGGCCATAGTCTACTTAGAAAACTAAAATACTTTGGCATTAATGGTTCATTACATCAATAGATTCAGGATTTCATAATAGGAAGAGAACAAATTGTAATAATAAATGGCTCCAAATCATCATCAATAATAGTTAACTCTACAGTTTCTGATTTACATAAATGATCTACCAAATTGCTAAACTCAAAATATTTAGGTGTAATAATAAATGAAAAGTTATCATGGAATCCCCATACATGTATTGATGAAATTATTTAAAAAAATCAAATCAAGCAAAATATTAGGGTTTATTAAAAGAAGTTTTTACAAATCAATCGAGAACATAAAATTAAAATGCTTTTTAACTTAATTATGCCAATATTAGAATATGTATCCTCCTGAACTCAAGAAAACATCAAGAAACTTGAACAAATATAAAATAGAGTTGTGAGATTTATAAACAACGAATATTCCAATTTGATTCGAGTAATACCATTGGTCAAAATACTTAACTTAAAAGATACTTCAAGACAGAAGAATAAAAAGTAAAAGTAAAGAAACTATAATACATAAAATACTAAACCATATTTTACAAATAGAAAAACAAAACCTAATGAAATACTCAGAAAAACACAAAGATAGAAGCAAGTTTCTTATTCCCTATGCTAGAACAAAGTCGTATAAGTGCTCCTTCTTCACTAGTGCCATTAGAAAATGGAATGGGTTGCCTTAATCACCCAAAGTTTAAGTCATTGGTTAATATGCATGACTAGATTTACACATGAAATGCATAGGGCGCAATTATCTTTTTTAAAGTAATGTCTACAACATATAGGATAAGATAATATTATGAATTAGACTCAAAATAAATGAACATGTACAATATCCGATGCAATATAAATTGTTAAAAGAATAAATCCATTGAAGAGCATCTGATATAAACCTTTTTAACTGACTTCACTTATTGTCTTTCACTGTTTTTTTTACACTTCCTAAATCAATCAGAGCTTTAGACACCAGATGGGAAGAGGACCAAAAGTCCTTAGAAATTACTTGAACCAAAACCCATCAAAACATTTTGTCTCGTTGAAATGGATACATTTAATTACAAGAATTTTTTTTTGTCATTAATCTTCTGTACATAGGTAAAAAGATTAAAATCACAATTGTGTTACCACCATATTCATGATATAACTCTGATGAATGCTTTATTAGTGTCTCTACTTGACCTATAACATCTTTTGTCTTCTATTTTGAATTCAGTACTGCCTGAGAATGTCTTCCCTCTGTTCATGACCTCCAAGACTCAGGAGATATACAACTGCAAGTGTGATGAGGATGTAACTATTGAGAACCCGTTTATAATGATTCCCAAAGCTGACATTTTGGAAGATATGAGAATGAGAGCAGCTGTTTGTGACTTTCATCCTTTTAAACAGGAAATCTTGGTAAGTTATTCAAGGTTTATTTGGTCAGTGGTACAAGGTTTATTTCTTGTTCACTTCTCAACTTTGTTACTTTAGGAGATGTACATATTGTACTGTTCTTTAAAGAATGGGAGGTGCCGTGGCTGAGTAGTAAAGTGCTTGGCTTCTGAACCAGGGTACTGGGTTCGAATCCTGGTGAAGACTGCAATTTTTAATTTTGGGATCCTTGGGCATCTCTGAGTTCACCCAGCTCTAATGGGTACCTGAGATTAGTTGGGGAAAAGAAAAGGCAGTTGGTAATTGCGTTGGCCACATGACACCCTAGTTAACCATAGGCCACACAATCAGATGACCTTTACATCATCTGCCCTATAGACAACAAGGTCTGAAAGGGGAACTTTACTTTACTTTTTTACTTTTAAAGAATGTATAGGTCAACAGTGTAAATGAACAGGTCTATTACTTATAGAGTTAAATGCCATTAAGGCTTCATGGTATAGACTAAATTTGCTTGTTTTTGTGTTTAATAATTTTTTTTATATATTTTATAACTGGGTTTAACTTTTATTTTTTATCATTTGTACTTCATCATAACATCATAGGTTACTGATGTTTCATTGTTCTTTAAATGACTTTTTTCTATCATATAATACTGAGTTGAATGATAATAAAATATGATTATCTAATCTTAACAATCTTAGTTTTTGTTAGCGTATGTGTTGTTGTAGTCTCAATACATTGTCTTATATACTAATGGATATGCATGTTTTTTTGTTTTGTTTTGTTTAGGACTATCCTGGAGAGGAAATACTAATTATGTATGATTATGAATTCAAATATGGACAGAATTTTGTTGTTGCACTTACAGAAGAAGCTAAAGAGCTGTTATTGAAGGTTTGTTGCCCATGAACCTTAATCAGAGCTTGTCTGAAGCAATAAACAGCATTCTCTGCATGATTTGGTCTGTAGCAATGAACAGCATTCT
>JADKLZ010009384.1:0-10545 GCA_021533235.1 Biomphalaria straminea | reverse complement strand
ACTTAGACAGAGAGAACGAAAGAGAGACAGAGAGACATAGACAGAGATAACAAAAGAGAGACAGAGAGACATAGACAGAGAGAACGAAAGAGAGACAGAGAGACTTAGACAGAGATAACAAAAGAGAGACCGAGAGAGACATAGACAGAGAGAATGAAAGAGAGACAGTGACATAACAATGTCTAAGTTTGGGAAACACTCTTTCAATGTCTTTCCGTTTCCTATTTGCCACTAATTTTCCCAAAGTCTTTAAGATATTACTGCCTAGTTATCTCCCTTCACCGTATTCATATCCATGCCCTCGAGAAAACCTCGCGTACTGACTATCACTTTGGTGTTATCACACAGGTCTATCTGACTAGCGCACGTATCGATCTGAGTCGTCCTAGTGTGCAGTCACACAATGTACTCACTACTCATCCATACCTTTTGACCCTTTCCAACTTGACCAAAGCGTGACTGTATGCATGGTTTAATTACTACTAAGTACCGTTACTGATTGTCCATCTACTTCTGTTACTTCTAGGCAGGGGAAGTAATTAAATGGGAAAAGGTTATCTCTTCTCTATATATTTCTCCGTCAGAACATATTTGCAAATTTTCTGTACCACAATTATATATGTTATCCTATAATTATATTATATTTAGTTTTATATCGGAGGAGTACAGTTTATCTTTCGTTTGCGCCCTTTTTCTGAAAATAATTTATCATAGCCTAACCTCGGAAGGTTTCTATATACTGGGTTCTGCCGATCAGGGGAGAAAATGCCTGTACCGGGTTCCGCAAATCTACCTGTAACAGACTGGTAGACACTACTTGTAAAAGGCAGGGAGAAACTACCTGTACCGATTTTTTGTCGTTCTGAGAAAAACTACCCGTGCTTGATGTCTTGACAATACTCGATTATGCTAACACCAACATGTCTCTATAGTCGGTGACCACATTAAAGGAATGCGAAGCGATTTTCAAAGGCGTCCTCCAGGTTCGAAGAATGGGGACCGAGGGACGCTACCTCGACATTCGGTGTGACACAAGCCCATCCTGGACTTTACCATCGTTTAACTTTTCAGACTTTAGCCTCTGAAGAAACTCTTTTCGGTGACCTGAGAGTATTACGGGGATGGCGTTAGCTCCAGTAGCATAGCAAAGTTCGGGACGAGCCCCACCAGACATTATCCATGCTACGCCGCTGCTTCAATTATTATATATTTTTTCTACTATAAGTAGATACATTACAATTTGAGAGATGCAAATTAATTATTAATAGATTTTTAAAAAGTAACAATACAAAGTAACCATTAATAACAGCTTTTAGAGAACTATTAAAAATAATGAATAATCTTAAAAAAATATTGACAGACAAAAAGCCAGACTAAAATCTTAAACATTAAACTATCTCTGTCACTGTCATATTTCTCTATGTAAAAGAGATGCATCTCATGATAGAGACCGAACTATAAAAACCATTTCTTGGAATATTGCTAGACCAAGCGTTGTGTTGAAGAGTTGAACCATCAAGGGACAGAATCATCTCGGGGGGGGGGGGGGGGGGGGCTGTACTCACAGCAACGGGCAGGAACTCTTGCGTCTTAAAATCAATAACGTCTGAGGTAAAGGGAGACAAACACGATGGTCCATTTCCAAAGACATTTAGTCCAAACGCCAATTGTGAAGGGAAACAAGGGAGACCTTATCAAATACAATGTTTGTTGTTTAGTTGTTACCTCCCTTGATCGTCTGCTTATCTCTGTTACTTAAAATAGCTTTTTTTTTCTCAACTAGCGCGTGCCGGAGGCTGACGTTTTATGCATTAATTTGCTTAGGAAAACACGTAGATCTAGATTTGTGTTTCCTACATCTGGTCAAGTGAAGAGAATGTGTTTCTAGTCGAACTTGCTGTAGGAAATAAGTGTTTAGGAAAGAGTATTTTTTTACGAAGACGTGTTTTTTTTTTATTTTTACAAGTGAACATGAAAGGGGTCTATAGGTTTATTTGAAATCAAGATTTCATCTTGGATTTAGTATAAAATAGGTCATTTGTTTTTCATTAGGATACAAGTTTGGTTAGTGTGTAAGTAATAGATCTTAAACATTATTAACAAAATAAACATACATCAATAAAAATTCAATTTCAAAAATATAATATACAATCTTTTCATGTTGTTTATATAGTTTTACATTGTGTAATGGGATTTCACAATATAGGTAATTATACACAACTAGGCGTGTAAATTTGATTTATGTAGTCTTCATCGTGCCCCTAGGGGTAGATTTTTTTTTCTAGTGTCTAAAAAAGAAGATATTAACAACTCAAAGGTAGATTACTCTGATAAACTTGATTCTCAGTTTGTCTTATCGATTACAAAGAAATAGTTCCAGTGTTTAAATCTGATATATTTATTATTTATATTGTTTTGTTCATCTGAGCAATTTGTTCATTGCAATAAAGTTCATTCTCAGTTCATAAGGAGATATATATTCCTAAATTATTTAGGGTTGAGGGATAGACCAACTCTTGATATTCTGTGAATACTTCTATTCATCTGCAATCAACTGGTCAGTGGACTAAGACACATCCCAGCGCTAACATTCGTCTACCTGGTCATTTTACTTCTTACAATGAAGCACAGACTAACATGACCTCGTTGACCGAGCAGGACAGTGACTTCCTGCAGGTTGTATGAACCATACTTTCTTTAAACGAGTGGCTATCGGCGGACGAATGTTTCGTATGATCATATACCAACTTTTCCCGCCTCTAAGAAAGCATATGCTTTTCTCGCGGGAGAAGGGTAAGTACACTATAGTTACTAATTGCTTTCATTTGTATGTCCTGATTTTATTTATAGTCATTTCTTGTTTCACACTGATTTTTTTTCAAAGTCTTTAAGATATGTTTGCCTAGTTAGTAGTTATCCCCCTTTACCATAATTGTACCCATGCCCTCAACAAAAAAAAAAAAACAACTTCGTTATGATTTTTTCAACATCATTTTGGTTCAAAAATACTTAAAATTATTATTTAAAGAGTGCTTCGTGTAATATTTTTAATTAAAGGATAAAGGCACTTTCCTCGTTCCATATGCTATTAGAGAATGGAAAGGGTTGCCTTAGGCAGCCAGGAAAACCAGTGATTTAGCAGAATCGAAGTCATTAGTTCACATGCGTGACCAGATCCACAAATCATCTCTTCTCATCTCAGCCTGTGTTCCCTACTGGGGCATAGGCCACCAACCAGCTTTCTCCAGGCATCTCGGTTCTGGGCGAGTCTCTCCAACTGTCCCCATGTCTTGCCCATCTGCTTGGCTTCTGTTGCCAGATCACGGCGCCATGTGTTCCTGGGCCGTCCTCTATTCCTCTTTCCTTGGGGGTTCCAGGTTAGGGCTTGCCTTGTTATGTTGGATGCCGGCTTCCGCAGGGTGTGACCTATCCATCTCCAGCGTCTCTGAAGGATATCTATTTCAATGGGCTGCTGTTTTGTTCTTTGCCACAGTTCCTCATTCGAGATCTTGTCTGGCCAGATGCACAAAATGTAGGACGTAATCATTTTTTTATGTAACGTCTATATAATATAAGATAAGATAAATGTTTAGGTTTATGCTTTTGATGATCTATTCTGTTATTATTTCATTTAAGAGTGGCATCTGTTCATTTTTAGTCTTTTTGAACGTTTTCCCCTATCTGCATTTTATTACTGATTAAATTATACTAGTTGACCGGCGGCATAGCATATGCCGCTATTTACCAGGGCCGGCGACCGCAGTGGGGCCCGCATTTCATAGGACACGCAATTTTATAGGACCCGCTCTAATTTAAAGTGTAAAAATTATTAAATTAAGCCATTTTATTACAACACATTCCCCGCGCCATCCTGTCGATTTAACATCCCTATAATTATTTGTCTGTTAAGCTATTGCTTTAAAAGAAATCAAACACATTTTTAACAAAATATAGTCATTTATACGGCGGCATAGCATATGCCGCTATTTACCAGGGGCGGCGACCGCAGTGGGGCCCCCATTTCATAGGACACGCAATTTTATAGGACCCGCTCTAATTTAAAGTGTAAAATTAAATTAAGCCATTTTATTACAACAGATTCCCCGCGCCATCCTGTCGATTTAACATCCCTATAATTATTTGTCTGTTTAGCTATTGCTTTAAAAGAAATCAAACACATTTTTAACAAAATATAGTCATTTATAACGACCGCAGTGGGGCCCGCATTTCATAGGACACGCAATTTTATAGGACCCGCTCTAATTTAAAGTGTAAAAATTATTAAATTAAGCCATTTTATTACTTACAACAGATTCCCCGCGCCATCCTGTCGATTTAACATCCCTATAATTATTTGTCTGTTAAGCTATTGCTTTAAAAGAAATCAAACACATTTTTAACATTTTAAAATATAGTCATTTTGTCTCTCTAACCTTGCTAATGCTTTTTTTTTTTCCACCACAATTGTCCACAAACACTCGTAATAAAGGTCTTTTGCAAGTTAATGGATTTTTTTTATAAAGAATTATAAACCATTTACGCTCCAGAAAACTTTTCTCTTTGACTATTAAATACATAAATAATTCGAGTTTTAAATATGGTTCTAATTTTTCGCATTATAAAATAAGTAAAAGAGAATTAATGGAGCTAAAAATAGATTACTCGTTGTTGTTGTCTGACCTAATTCTTTGTGAATTATATAGATAGATATACATATAAGCAGCAGCTAACAAAAAAAAGATATCTTTTGAAATAAGTAATGCTAATGTAAAGTAAATATGTATAAGCCTGTAAACCAGATTTTTTGTTCATTCTTACTTTGTTAATAAACCCGTAAAATAGCTAAATAACAATGTGCATATATATATCAAAATAAGATGGATAACATTGCCAAAAATTCAAAGAACACGACCTTCTGAAACTTAAAACTTACAAGAGAAAAAGTAAAATAACTTTTTATAAATTACATTTTTGTCCATATTGTGCATAAAGGACATATCTTAAACGAGAGTGCTTGCCGCGATCTGCAGATCCTTTATCCGTTGGTAAATTTCGCCTCTAATTTTATACTTTACAGAAGAATGTCTCTTTTTTTTAAACTCCGGAAATCGTATTCAATTATTTTATGCAAATAGAACTAACTTAAATAAAACTATAATTTCTAATAAAAAATAATTTAAACAAAGGTTTGTATTGCGCAATACTTATACTACAATACTTATACTATAGTAAAATTGTAATATGATTATGCACTACACATTGTGAGTATATGTATATATATATATCTTAGAAAGACACTAAGATAAAGGCAAATTCCTCGTTTCATATGCTAGGACAAATTTGTACAAATGCCTCTTTTTCCCTATTGCTTTTAGAGCATGCAATGGGTTGCCAGAGTTAGCCAGGAAAACCAGTGACTTGGCACAATTTAAGTCATTGGTTAATATGCATGACTAAATGCATGACGCGTAGGACGTAATCATCTTCTTATTTTGAAGTAACGTCTGTATAAGATAAGATCTAGGTTTGATCATATTAGTCTCACATTCTGCAAACAAAGTTATGATATAGTGGACAGAACACTAATGTTTAAATTACTTGACCACTTGACCATTTACTGAGATGTCGAAGAGAGAACACATAACGAGAAACCAATGATCTTTATGAGGCATGTACAAAATACTCATTCTCTAGCCTCGCACTGGGTTTATCTCCTTTAACACCATAGGCCTCAAAGCCTCATTTTCTTTATTCCCTGTTCTCTTGTACATAAACCAAGCTACATTAAACAGATCAGGTCAATGTGTCCAGGATCTCTGTTAGAAAATGACTTTAGTCTAATATTGACCCAGAATGGACCATCTCAAGCCCAAACCTCCCATCAATAGCAAGAAATCAACGTTGTAGGGGTTTTTTAAGACTCCATCTCAAGAGAGTTCCAATTCGACCTTCAACTTTGATTACATTGATACTGGACTTTGGGAAGTCTAGAATTAGCATATTTCAAGTCCTCTACACAGCTATAGTAAATCTATAAGTTAAGAGTTACTCCTTCTTTAATTACATGCTTCAGACTTGACTGTTTGAAGTCAACATCCGTACTTCGATTTCTTGGTTTGCTCTATCGATGTCGACCGAGTTAGAGGAACTTGATGACGGGTTAAACTGGTGTGTTTTGTTTGAATGGGCATTGTCACAGACCCTTCAGTGTAACCAGTTGTCCAGGGTTAATACTTACTACTGACTTCTATTTTGGTTGTTCTTCATTGCACTTAAATAGTACCAAGCTAGGCTTGGTTAAACTGTCTGTACTTGCACAGAGTTAAACATCTGCAATTAGTCGTTTACACCACCAGGCATATGCAATTTGTTTCTTTAAAACACTATACATGTGCAATTTGTATCTTTACAGCTTTATACAAATGCAATTTGTATCATTACAGCACTATACACGTGCAATTTGTTTCTTTAAAGCACTAGACATGTCCATTTTTTTTTCTGTACAGCACTTTATATGTGCGATTTGTTCCTGTTTAGCACTATATATGTGCACTTTGCTCCTTTACAGCACTATATATGGGAAATTTGTTCCTGTTTAGTACTAGATATGTGCTATTTGTTACTGTACGGCACTTTATATGTGCGATTTGTTCTTTTTTAGCTGTAGATATGTTCTTGTTTAGCACTAGATATGTGCTATTTGTTCCTGTTTAGCACTAGGTATGTGCAATTTGTTCCTGTAAAGCACTAGATATATATATATATAGCATATAGCTCCTCCTTCGTGTTCGAAGATGAGCACATTTCTCATTTCTCATGGACTCGAAGATGGCTGTAAAGTCCAGTCCTCGCTTTGAAAAGCCGGCCGCAAATGTTGCATGGGTGAGTTTTGTCAGTTGCAGATAGGCCTGCTTTTCTCTCTGCTTTCTGTTGGTTCGGCGCTCTATCGCACTGGCCACTCTAGATATGTGCTATATGTAAAGCACTAGATATGTTCCGTTTTTTTTTCCCTGTACAGCACTAAATATGTGTGAACTTTGTTGCACTTACTATAATCTCGAAGGCTGAAGCCTCTATGTCAAAATGTCCTGGCAAGTTTAATCTCCCTGACAAGAATGCCAGTTTGGAATGTAAACATCATCCCATTGATGAAATCTGTTAGAACATGAAAAGATATATTCAAAGACCGGTTTCACCTGTGGGCGTGGCGGAGAACTGGGCAAGCGGTTAGTGAAGACTTGGATTTCAAAGCTGGGGAGGTTTAGGACGCCCTCGAGTTCAGCAAACTCTAATTGGTACCTGACATTAGCTGGGGAAAGGTAGTGTAGATCGTTGTGCTAGCCACATGACACCATCATTAAACGTGGGCTATCTGCTGTATGGACACCAAGGTCTAGGAATTGAATTTTCTTTTTTTTTTCTTATGGTATGGGCACACACTTAAAATCCATCTCCTAAGTAGCCGTATTTGACAGGTTGATTAAACTTTTATATCTGACCAGACAGACCACCCATTTTCTTAAAATGGAGCTCATCTCTGCGCAGAGTTCCATTAGACGGACTGCAGCTAATTAAGCGCAATGAATTGTGTCAAAGCCAGGTTGTACCAACTGATACTAATCAATAGTCTATGTCTGTGTCAGTTGTGCACACAGGTGATCCACTCATTTATTAACAGCACATTCTTAAGCTAATGAAAGTCATGGCAACTGCCGGGAGGCTTACAGTGTAACTAACGCGAGCCTCTGATAATGAGATTACCAATTATTTACACGAGATAATGAATTTATTGACAAGCATGAGAGATTTGTTTTGAAAGGAAATTCCCGTACTTTTTTTTTTACTATGGGAAGTAAATACAATAAAATCAAAGTACTATTATACGAAAATTAGAATTATTATGACCGAATGGTATTAAAATACTAATTAGTCCAATACACACTGAGGGATATTATGTTTTCGTGTAGCTGACAAATTATTAACGTATTCCTTCTTTGGATCTCGTAAATCCAAAGCTCAAGAAAATTCCTTTATCCCTGACCCAATAGTGAAGCGCATATACTTAAAAACACTTTATCCAAATATGAAGTCCTATTAACAGCAACATTCTAAATTAGGAAATATAAATCATAGACTATTTACTAATCAAACATTAAACACCGAAAAACTAATAAAACTTATCAGGGATTATGTAATCCAGAACATGTATAAATTCTTAATGATAAGCATTTATTCTAATTTCACAAAGTTTTCTTAATGCCCAAAAACTTACATTAAAACTAAGCAAAGTTTAAACAGATTCATTGTTTATATCGGTATGAATCCATATCCAGAATTTACCTGCTACACTGTATACTTTTTTCAGGGTTTTTGATTGCATGTCTAAAATATAAATTCTCTATTTACGTCCATCCCGGGGGGGGGGGGGAGGGCTTCAGCCCATTGGGGGCCTTGGGCTGCTTTAGTGCATCGCTCCATTCTGATCTATCCTATGCTTTGCGTTTCCATGCCCAGACCTTTAGCTGATCTGCCCCTGTGTCATCAAGCCACCATACTTGTGGTCTGCCTTTGGGACGCCTGCCTTTTTGGTTTTTGCCGGCAAGCAATCTTTGCTCATCTGTTCTCTGACATTCTTTCGAGGAGACGAATGAAATCTGTTCCTTTTTATTTCCGCCACTATGGAGGGGTCTTCATACAGCTGATATTTTTCTTGGTTGGTGAGAATCTTCCTCATGTGTGGCTTCAAAAACTTTTGAGGATTTTTGTGGCATTACAGAAGTAGTATGAGTTTTTTTCAGCTTCTCTTATTCCAAGCTCATAGAAATCATGCCATGGTATGTAAATTATAGCAAGAGATTGACAATTTAAGAATAAGTCTACGTCTAATATTTGCAGAAACAAAGTTAAACTTCGGTCAAATGTTCATTTTGTCCAGAATGTTATTATCATTGCTATCGATTTATCTGGCAGGGGATCCAGTCACCTCTTTAGTATTGTTACATACGATATCCGATGTTTCGTTTTCTAAATTGACTTGGACCTTAAGAGGTTTAGTTCCAGCACAGGGAGACACATTGTCCTCACCATTGACCCAGATCACAGGGTGTTTAACAGGATTATCTAACAAAGCGGAAACGACTTCCTGGGAAATGACTTTCCGATAATTACTCGTTAAATAATTTCAAGCTTCGGATTAAGGGGGAAGAATAAGTCTCTCGGTGACCTGCTCGGTTGTCTGCTCCTGGTGGTGTTGAGTACAAATAAAGCGTTACGGACGTACCGGCTGACGTTGGAATGAAGGAAAGAAGCGAAGAAATCTAATTCACTTTTCTGTCCATCTTTCATTTCTTTTCTTGTGTCGACAACTCCTGGGAGACTTGACCCTAAGAGTCCGCACCGTTTTGAACGTATCTATCAGTCACTTTATATTCTTATTTTAATTATGTTTATTAGGTCGACCATTTTAGTTTTTAATTTATTTGAAAGCTTTTTAATATAAAAGAATGCATATGTGTGTGTGAAGCAGAGGAGGAATAGGACTTAAAAAATACACTTAGATAATCAGGAGGGCAGAGAGAAAAGGGAACCTCGCTTAATTAAAGTGCTATTTTGGCTCATAGTTTGGTACTTATGAGACTATATGGAAACGAACGAAACATCTGAAATTCTACACTTCTAGATCTATCAATGAGGAAAAAATGTAAAACCTTCGTCTCCAGCAATCACATTCATTTCCCAGGACATTTTTATTCAGTTTTCAATGTTTTTAATCAAGAAGAAAAACATGATTAAAACAAACTTTAAAAAAAAAACAACAACACCGAAATTAATTTTTTCTAACAGGGTTTCACATTTAAGTGAAGCAAAGTTTATTTAAAAATTAGAATAAATAAATAACATTTTATGCTTTGAGAAACATGCTTATTTTGCAGTTGTGTCTGGTTTTTTTTACATATTAAAATAAAACATTGAAGACTTATGATTTGAAAACTATTCATTTTTAGATATTGGATGGAAGGTCACGTTGTTATTCCAGGCCTGTGAATAAAATCTTTAACATAAGAGCATGCACTGGATATTATGTGACTTAAGTACAGATTCTCGGGCATTCCCTCGGGAATGATAAGTGCTAGCCCTAAACACATTAAAAACAGGGGATAACGACGGACAGGGTTCAACGGACAGGGTTCAACGGACCGGGTTCAACGGACAGGGTTCAACGGACAGGGTTCAACGGACAGGGTTCAACGGACAGGGTTCGTCAGCTTAACAGTGCGGTGTGCAACAGACATGTTTGTAAATGAACATGTCTGTGTGATAGCTTAGAAAATGTTTATGTTATGTTGACTATCCTTGAGAGAGATGGAGAGGGTAAGAGAGACAGACAGACAAAGAGATAGAGAGAGACAGAGAGACAGAGAGGGAGAGAGACAGAGAGGGAGAGAGACAGAGAGGGAGAGAGACCGAGAGGGAGAGAGAGAGAGAGGGAGAGAGAGAAAGAGGGAGAGAGACAGAGAGGGAGAGAGACAGAGAGGGAGAGAGACA
>JADKLZ010009383.1:0-15340 GCA_021533235.1 Biomphalaria straminea | reverse complement strand
TCTATCTATCTATCTATCTATCTATCTATCTATCTATCTATCTATCTCCGTCTTTCAAACGTGTCTATCTTCCTCGTTCTTTTTTTCTGCACTTTATAAAATAATCATTTAACGCTTGTCATATAAAAATATTAGAATTTAAAACTTAATTTAAATATTTTTTCCCTCCATTTTTCAATATAAAATACTACTAATTACAACTAATTAATTACCTGATTGTTTATTATTTTTGTTATTGAATTATGCATTGGCATCGGGAATTAACAATCACACATAGTTTCAACATTAATCTGAGAATGTAAAGTGGGAGAACAACATGTGGAAGAGTTCCGACAGACAAACAGACAGACATAAAGTTATTATAAGCTTTGTAAAAAAAAAAAAAGTTGCCTTTTGATCTTTGTAACGTTTGCTTTGCGTCACGCGAATCTGAACGTCTGAGCGCACTGTCATTATTTCCTTGTAAGATTTCGACAGATCAAGCTCTAACAATTGGAAAAGGATGTTGTGACGTCGATCATATTTGTTTACCACTTACACCAGCGGTTCTCAGTCTTTTAAGCTCGGCGATGGTCTTTGGCAACCCCTGGCAAAATATCAATCGACCCCCAATGGGACCCACAGGTTAAGAACCCATGACTTACATAGTAGATGGTAGTTTTCGATTAATGTAGAATACAGATGATATAGCGACTTCTCATCATTATTTTATAAACGGATACAAGGTCTTGGGATTATGGGAATTTATTTAGATTTTTTAGCTTTCTTTAGGCTGACTCGCAGATTCTTTAACTGTAGATTTTTTTTTTTACAATTATAATGGAAAACATTTAAACTAAAACCAAATGAATCACCCCGTTGGCCAGTCTATTTCTAATCTCCATGCTTGAAAAAAAAAAAACATTTATTGGATTATCTCCCCTGCCCCAAATATTATTTATATGAGAATTCAACGCCAGTGATCAATAAGGAATAAAAACAACTAAATCTTGAAATGAACACGAGGCTGAATCTTTTTTTTTCCAGAATCCAAACTGAACATTTAGTTCAAGTCTGCTACGTAACTGCAGGCATAAGCTACGTCCTCTCCAGCTCAGTGACGTAGTACTGTCCTAACATAGCTTCCGTGGCTCTGAGCTCATTACGCTTTGTTCACACTTAGTTCCCGCTCTCGGGGTGACTCTTAAATCACGCTCTCAGTGGAGGCTGTAGGGCTAACACGGGGTTGGTAAAATTGATTGCGTCTGTCCGAATTCGAAAACTTGTTCCGGATAATGTCCCGGTTAAATACACGCGATGACTAAACTATCTGGACCACTCGTTGACAATGAGAAAGAGTGTCTACGTCTTGCGGAGTTATTAGATGTTAAGGGTGGCTGGGAATGTTATAAGAGATTCGTACTTACTAGATCCAAGTTCGAGTCCTGACCTCTGTCCGTCCGCTGCCGTCCTGCAAGAGATAAAAGCTCGAACGTAAAAATCTTCTTTTTGGAAGGAGCTTACATAACGTATTAAACGTAATGATTTGATTATTTATTGGCGAATGTTTGGGTGTCGTTATGGCAACCAATGTTTAAGTAGTCAATTTTCAAGTCAACTATTCATCAGTCAGAAAATGTTACTTTTACCAGAAGATCACATGACCAGTGCAACAAACAAACTCACTTGCGGTACCTTGGCTGTTCTGACAACCATTTGAGAAAAAAACTACAACAACAAATTACCATATGGGATTTGAGCTCAGACCGTTGCATTGACATCCGCGTTCTCTATCTCTTGACCATTTAGTTACATTACAGAAATAATAGTAAATTGATGATGGATGCCGCACGTCCAGCGCTGGCCTGAGGCGCTTTGCGTTGGCTAAAAAACACACACAGCACAACCCCCATCTGTGTCACCACCAGGTTTATAACTATATGGTTGTAATAACACACTCTCATACACAGGTACATGTATCCAGTGGTGTAGCAACTATAACCTGAAGAGGTTCATTGCACCACAAGGGGCCCTAACGGGGTTAAGTAAAGGAATGCGTTTTAGGAGGTATTTTTTTTAATGCATCACATTATAACAGAGGTCTCAAACTCATATCAGCACGTTTACAGCAGTGGAAAGTAACAACCAGTCAGCGGGCAGCATCAATAAAAGATAATGATTTTTTCATTAAATTTTACGAACACTACTGTCACTGCAGTTAAATGCTAAAATAAAGTTTATATAATTATTAATTACATTTAGTGTAGTTTATTACATGCAAAGGCAGTTTAGATTACTAAAATAAGTTGACGTTCTCTCTGTCACTAATAAAAAAAAAAGCAGAAACTGTAGTACCATCTGGACTTCCTCTGGAACGTTTTTCACGTCAACTGCGAACGGAGTGGCAACAAGGAAAAACTGTGGTTCGAGAGCAGTGAATGGATGAAAGAGGTGTTCAAAATCTTCCAGTAGTCTGGAGAGGATGTCTACGTAGTCTTTTAGGCGCTGTGGTTCAACCGTTATTCTCTGTAGAAAAGAGTAATGAGCCAGGTTTCCATCTGTCAACTGAGTGGCCCACAAAGTCAGTTTGCATCTGAGTGATTTGATGCGGTCAAACATCACGGTAATCAGCTGCTTTGTGCCCTGTAGTTGTGAATTGAGTGCATTGAGATGTTGCGTGATGTCAGTAAGAAAAGCAAGATCCGACAAAAACACTGGGTCACTGAGCTGAGGTATGTCTATGTCTTTCATTGCCATGAACAATCCCGTCTCAGTTCAAATAATGTCTGTAGCACTTTTCCACGACTCAAACCATCTGACTTCCGTATGATACAGCAACTCTCCCTATTCCGTTTCTAAATCAGCTGCGGTTGAGACTCCGTGCACGTATGAAGTTCACCGTCTTCAAAACATCCATCACGTTCTTCATTTGTAGACTTTTGCCATAGAGTGCTTCTTGGTATAGAATGCAGTGTGTGGCTGCAAAACGTCCCGCCAAGCTGAGCTGATTCCGTTTCTATACCATTAATCCGGCAAAACCAACGTTCTCTGAACAAATTGCTAGTGCACCGTCCATAGCTACTGAAACAAGTTTTTCCCACCGTAGCCCACACCTGTCAAAGCAAGCTTCCGGTTCTTCAAACATGTCGCGTACTTTGTGCAGTTGTAAATCATTTCACGGCTTATATGTGGTCATTCTAATTTTTTTAAATTCGCGGACGTGGCCGCGGGCCGCACAAAATAGTTTGGCGTGCAACATGCGGATGACTATGTCTGCATTTGAGACCCCTGCATTATAGCATTATTGTGACAAAATCATATCTATTTTATTTCTGGTATCCGAGCAAAATAATAATGTAATCTATTAAAGGAAGGTAACTCTTTAATTGTCAGTATAACCTTCATTTAAATCTCAAGTGTTAGTTTTTCTTTATGATATAGGTAACAATAATAATAATAACAATAAGTACGGTTAAGCCTACTCATTGTGAAAGTGTTCTATAGGATAAATTATATTTGCCATTATTTCGGTACTAGTTCATTTATTTCTTTACTATTACAATGCTTATTGACTAATTGAAATACTTGAATTAATTTTATAATTAAACAGTAAATACAATTTCTTCTTTGATAAAATCTTTTGTTACTGAAATTATAAACGGTGATTCCAAAGTTACCCTACGTAAACCATGTTCACGAAAGTGAAATAATAAAATGGGGGGACTACAAAAATGGTTTTCATTTAAACTAATAGATGATTTGTACCTTAGAAAATCCTTTCAATAGTTATCCTGCTATTAAACGAAAAATTGTTAAATTTACTTTTAATACTTACTTATATAGCTTAATTTTTTCTACATTTAACAAATAAAAAATTGTAGATTATACAGCGATGGTTATTTAAAATTGGTATTCATTTCTTCCTTGACAAACAAATGGTTGCCAAGTGCCTTTTTATGACGATATAAAACTAATTAGAATAAAAAAAAATAAAGGTTTGAACAACTTTTGAACTTTTAAAGATAAAATTTAGAATAGACCCACAAAATCTCTTCAACGTCTCATAGAGAAGATGATGGTTTATGCGCGTCTTAAAAGAACTGTTTACTTATAGGGAAATATGGAAAACACTATAGATAAAACATTTTAACAGCTGTTAAAGTACTTTTAAATGCTGCTTTACACAAATGTACATCTGATATTATTTTAAACACCTTTCTTTAAGCAACAAAACAATAGGCACATCGGTGGTATAAGTAGTCATAACAAAGGCTTCTTATGTAATTCTCTGCAAACAACTGAATTTCCATTAGATTGGATCAATAAAATTATCTTATCTTATGTACAGTTTGGGATCAGCGACCTCGAGGGTCTGACAGTGTGTAGCTCTGTGTGCTGCAGACTGCCTATGGGTTATCTGTTCCCTGTTTTTTCTCATGGTTGACCCAGGAAACAGTTCCCACATTTCGGTATATCAGCAAAGTCAGCAGAGGTTTGAATTTAGTTTTACGCTGATCGGTGGGTAGCAAGCCAAGGCTAATGAGCCCCTCCTACCCAAAGCTTACTGGCTTAGACGACAGTTACTTCATCCCTTCTCCTTTTTGAGAAAACAGTTCCGTGGACTCAATATTTGAGCCAGACTTGTAAGATGAAATACAAATACAGTGATACTTAAGGCCAATTAATTAATTAATATTTATTGTTTGAAGAACTACTTCATAGATCAAGAATTTCCTATGTGAAACATAATATCCCTAGCAACGGATGATGAACCTGTAAAAAAATAATTTTCCAGTGTCTTTTGTGTTTTCAGTAATACGTATCAATTGTTATTTTATTGGTATAAATTTGAATTTTATCAATAAAAAAGAGCTCTCTAACTTACAAAGTAGCCTAAAATTAAGCATTTACTATTCGACTCACTGAAGTTTGAAATTACTTTTTAAAAAAATGGAGTTTGTGAATTTGCAAAAAATACAGTACCGGTATAAGTTAAGCAGGGGGTCTACCGAAAACCAGAAAACATGGCAAGGGGTGTATGAGACAAAAAAGTTTGGGAACCACTGATTTAAAAACACATCTCGTAAGAAATATTATATCAAATCTTATTTAAATATGGTAATATCACCTGTATTTAGACAAATGTCTTTCAATTCTTTGAAGTAACAAACATTTGTTCATGGACACTAAGCTTGAGACCACAAATGACTTTCCACACATTAGGCTGAACATTATTTTCTTGACAAAGTTGCCTTTAAAACCATCATCTCCTAACTAGAGGAAGCTGATGTAAAACAATAACATGGCGCTGTGGGAATATATACCATATACATACCTATGACATCCAATACACATTCAGAATATCTGAAGATTCAGCATGTGACTCGGAGTCCCAAAATGTGACATTGGCCCTTCCAGGATCTGTAGTGGCCTAGTTTAGTTTAGAGAATATGTTAAATAAATGTATTGTGCATTGTTTTTAGCGACGGTAAAAGTAGTGACGTAGTCAGACAAACGAATGACGTGGCAGAATACTGGTTCATAATAGGTGAAGCATATGAATAGGGCTATTAGTAAGATGTACTGTGAATAAACTAATAATTCAAACAACGGATCATCCCCATCTGTAAATAAACATCAGTTGATCACACATTTTATTAAGTATGTATAGTTCTTTGTTATGTCCCTTGGATGTGTTCGGACTCGCATTAGAATAAGTGAAGTAGCATTAGACAACACACACACAATCCAAGACAGGACAAGACAACACACACAATCCAAGACAGGATAAGACAACACACACAATCCAAGACAGGACAGACCCAAAGCTTAAGGAAATTGTTCTCTTTTACCTTGTGAGGAGCAGGTGTACCTTGTGTACAGTCTGGCGTAGAAGTCTGTCTTCATTGACATGTAGTCTCTCATTAAATACAGTACAAAGAAAACAAAGAAACAGTTTGGGTTCAAATCACACTCAGCTTATAGAAGGGGGGTCCAACTTCGCATTCCTGAACCCGGGCCCAAGGGTACCTTGCTACGCAACTGTGCGTATCATATATTTAACAGTATCACCAACAAAACACATGTTTCATTATGAAAAGTTTGAGTTTATTTAAATTTGTATACGTAGACCTTTAAGGCATTAATCATTACCTGTTAAGAAACTAATTTAAGCTAGCTATACACTTCAATAACTTGAGAGGTTTTTGTATACACCCTCCGCCTCTCTCTCTCTCTCTTTCTCTTCTCTCTCTCTATCTCTTCTCCTCTCCCCCTCTCTCTCTCCTCTCTCTCTCTCTCTTTTTCTCTCCACTCTCTCTCTCCCTCCCTCATCTTCTCTCCCTCTCTCTCATCTCACCCTCTCTTCTCTCTCTCCTCTATCTCCCTCCTCCATCTCCCTCCTCCATCTCCCTCCTCCCCTCTCCGTCTCTCCTCTTTCTTTCTTTTATTCTCTCTTTATGTATCCTTCAGTCCGACGTCCCTTATCGTGTCTACTTATGGTGTCTACTTGTCATTCGTTGTTGACAAATGTCAACACAGCACTTTATTTCTACTGCACTTTTAAAATAAGCCTTAATTAAAAGTGCTACTTAAAAGTCCACAAATAAAATGTGCATCAGTTTCAAACGAGTCGAGAAATAGAACCTCTTCATAAAGTCAACAAACGACCCAACCTTCATCTGATAATTGGATTAAGTTTTCACATTATGCGGTAAATACTTCAATAAAATTCACTTCGGGTCTTTGCAGCATTGTGTCTTTGTAACGTATTGATTTATCGTCCAATCATGCTTGCACTGATAGGACACTCGTACTTATAAAGACCATTAGCTAACAAAACTCAATTTACTTAAAAGCCATGATACTAGAGTTCTGGTTTAGTTTTTTAGCGGCCCCCCGAAAGGGGAAATGACGCTATTAGTTTGGTGTGCCCTGTCTGTCCGTCCGTCCGTCCCGTTTAGATCTCAGAAACTATTTTTATTGTAAAGAACTAAATATTTAACATAACTTTGAATTCACATACAGTTCTTTATTTAGGATTACTGATAATTTGAATATATATTTGAAACTTAAAAAAAAAACAACACGTTTTTTTAATCTTGGGTCTCGAGTACACTTATGTACTGATTAGTAGGTCATGATTTTAAAAAGTCCTGGAGTCCTCCTTCTTTGCTCTCCTTATCCACAGCTCCATCGGTACTTGACATCATTTGGGGCGATGCTTAAAACTGTAGATCGTTATGCTAGCCAAATAATCTCCTAGTAAGCTGTTGGTCATAGAAACTAGAAATGAAGGGAGAAATAAAGTGTGCAATTATCTTAGGGGACAAACCCCACATATTTAGTGATACTGTTTATTACTGAAGTATTACTTCTCTTTGTTGTTATCAATCAAAATAATGAATTATCTTTAATTAACTGACTGATTGGTTATTTTTTTATGATTCATGTTTTGTTAGGCACAATATGTAATTGTGTAACATTTTAACTTGATCCGAAAAATAAGGTGTCCAAAATTTTACCAGAAAGACAATTGATACAAACTTGGTAAAGACCTTGTAGAAATCGAGTCTGGAAAAAGACAACTCCAATGTTGCCATCTTTCAATATTACACAGTTCATTTTTTAGCATGTATATAATGTTACAATGTAGCTCTCTTGTTTGTTAATACAATGTTTTTCCAATCAAGTTTTGTGAAAAAGGAAAAAAACAAAACAAAACAAAATTGACGATGTTTCAACGAAGAAATGGTTTAGATCTCAGGAACTTGGTTCTGTATCACGATTAAATCCGATGAACTCTGCAGGCATGTCACTTCGGCATTCACTGATCTTTTTGATGCGCCCAGGACTCTTAGAACACATTGTCTTCTCACCCAAAGACATTTAAATCATTTCCTTTAAACGATTTCTAATGATCGAAATCAACTTGTGACTGTAACAAATTTTTGTGGGGGCGGTCAAATAAAGAGACAGAGCGATATAGAGAGAGAGAAGCAGAAAAAGGAGAGAAAGCAAGCAAAAGAGAACGAGATAGAACAAGCGAAAATTGGGTCTTACTGTGGCCAGATAAAAGGTCCTGAAGGCATACGTGTCTGGCCCATTGCTTGACCGATGGTCATCTGGCCTGTTGGAGTTGCCGGACATGAGCAGACTTTGCAGGTGGGGAAGACAACTGTTTAAGCTTCTAGACAGATACGTTTTAAACGTTGGTGAGTTGTCACCCTTTTACATTGGTGTTCATTTGTCTTTGAAGTTTTATTTTCGGTGGTTGTGTACATGTATGGCTGGCTAGCAACAGTTGTCATGGAGCCCTGCTTTTGTTTTTCTTTTGGTTTTTGGTGATTATATTTAATGTAGCTTTGCTCTTGGCTCTGAGCTCTTTGTTTGCCTGTTTTATATTTATATATATAAATAGTTAGCTTTCGTTTTCATTTCCGTTTTATTTCTATTTTAATGTAGTTGTTTTCCTGTTTTAAAACTTCATTTTCTTCATATTGTGTTTTTATAAATGGGCTTTTATCAATGTTGTTAGTTATCATTCTTTTTCTCTCTCTCTCTTATTCTCTTTCTCTTTCTCCTTTCTCTATCCCTCTTTCTCTCTGTCTCTCTCCCTGTCTGTCTCTTTTTTTTCTCTCTCTCTCTCCCTCTCTTTCTCTCTCTCTCTCTGTCTCTCTCTCTCTGTTTTTTTCTCTCTCTCTCTGTCGCATACAAAATGAATGTATGCAGAGAAAAGGAAGGATGCAATATGAAAACGTCCTATACTAAATGTTATAAATATATAATTAAATGTAAGGTGGAATCAGGGCCGGTCCTACAGGTTGCGGGGCCCTATGCGAAACGGATTGCGCGGGGCCTATATTTGGTTGTGTTCAGGATAATAAGTGAAAATTAAGATTTTTAATTAGAAAATAAATTCATCTTTGCATTTAATTTATAGTTTCCTGAGTACAAAATCACTGTGAAATTAACTTTACGAGCCATCTACAGTACACAGTAGTTTTCCAACAAACGCGCGAATCAGTGGCACCGTTGCAAGGGTGAGCGATTGGATGGTTGAGAATAAGCTGAAGATGAATGAAGACAAGACAGAAATAATTAAGATTGGCACTCGGAACAACGTCTCTAAAGTCGAGAGCACAGATTCTCTTTTTATCACGAACTGCCAGGTTTCTTATGTCCATGTAGTGCGGAATCTTGGAGTTTTCTTTGACTCAACACTATCTTTTGACCCACACATAAGACAGCTCTGCAAGGGTCTTTATCTGCAGCTGCGCAGATTAGGCCAGATCCGACCATATCTAACAACGGAATCAACAAAAACGCTAGCTGTGACATTCATACTCTCCCGCCTTGACTATTGCAACGCCGTACTAGCAGGTATATCCGATGACAAAATAGCCAAGCTGCAACGTATTCAGAACAACGCCGCACGAATAGTTCTTAAAAAGACAAGACGAGATTCTGCTACTACGCTCTTGCGCGCGCTCCATTGGCTTCCCGTGAAAGCAAGAATCGAGTACAAGGTCGCCACACTTTGTCATCAGTGTATATATAACAATGAGATGCCCTTGTACCTTAGCGAACTGATTACTCCATATGTTCCACAGAGAGCCCTACGCTCAATGGACTCAACGCTTTTAGTGGTGCCACGTTTCTCCCTAAAAAGCTACGGTCTGCGGGCTTTTTCAGTTCACGGACCAAAGGTTTGGAACTCACTCCCAATCGATCTGAGACAGACAACATGCTTCACCACTTTTAAGAAGAACATTAAGACCTATTTGTTTAGAACTTTTTTAGATTAGTTTGTCATACTATATGTTTGTGTTTGTAATGTTTTTACAGCGCCTTGAGCCTACATTTTTGTTTGTTAATGCGCTTTATAAATAAAATTATTATTATTATTATCCGCCATTTTAATTTATATTTACTATCGACTAGTAAAATATCGCTTTTGTTTGTTTGTTTGTTTTTTCTAAGAGGTTGACATAGATTTAGATCTATATTTGTAGGCCAGTGACTATTAAAGTAAATTAAGTATCTGAACTTCTAGTTTTGGTTAAAATTCGGCTCACATTATTACATTCTTGTTAAATGAAACTTACAAAGCCGTTTCGTTTTTTTTTTATCGCGAGTAGGATTGGCGTTTTCCATATTGAATGACACCCCGAAATGAGAATTTTGTCTGTTTTATGGAGATCAGCATCACTTTTCAGAAAATTGTAATAATTTCAGGAGATTATCATGACTTTTTCTTATATTAAATAGTTTTAGGAGAATTCCAGGTACACTTTAATAAAATATTAAAATGGTTAATTTAATCATTTACGCCTAGAATTCGCATCGCGCGGGGCCTATGAAAGCGCGGGGCCCACTGCAGCCGCATAGGTTGCAGTGGCCTAAGACCGGCCCTGGGTGGAATGTATGTTTGTATGTCCCGCATACAAATGAAAACCGTTTGACCAGTCCTCATAAGACATGGCATAAATGTTCCATAAATCATACTTTATGTTTAATGCCCCTCCCACAACCAGGGTCCCTAAAACTAAATCAGAAAATACCTTAATTTATCTTTACTAAAGAAAGAAAGTTTATTTTTTTAAACAAATTGTGTAAACCCATTTTCAAACACTAATGTTATTTCCCATTTAAAATGTACAAATTTGAAGAGAACACACGCTGATATAGTAGATCTAAATCCAGTGCATTAGATCCATAAAAGTTTTGTTAATTAATAATTTTGTTAGATATAAAAAGGAAAATAAATGTGACATTATTTATAGATATAGAAGTAAACCAACAAAAAAACTGAGAGAAGAAGCAGCTACATCTGTATTTGACCTAACCCACCAATGCCTCGTATGCGCCGGCTTTTTAAAGCGAGGATTGGACTTCACAGTCATTTTCGAGTCCATGAGAAATTATTTTCCGAATATTGAATTCACTATTAATGAAAGTCATATGTATATATATATATATATTTCAATGTTGAAAAATTGGTCAACACCAGCATGACAGCGAAACAAATCGTCATAGTAAAACGTGGTCGAGAGGCTAAGTACGTTTGAACTAGCTATGAAAAGGGCGAGACGTTCAACACCCGACTGGAGCTGAGTTGTGCTTACTGAGCGCCTCAAGGCAGCACGGAAAACCTTCTCCCAGATGCCTCCCCTCCCCCTTTCCCCACAGGTCCCCAAATGAGATTGGACCATAGCGTTCTGAGCATGTTGCAAGCATGAAAGTAGCGCTCTATAAAATCTATAGTTTAATTTTTTAATTTAGGCTCTACTGTAAACCTGTGAATCGGCAACGAGTGGTCAGTCGAGTGGTCAGTCGAGTGGTCAGTCGGTTAATCCCAGATCCACGAGAGCGGGAGACAGTCACGATCCGTCTTAAGATACCTACACCTTGCTCATCTTCGAACACGAAGGAGGAGCCATGTATATACTTATACCTTAGAAACGAGATTCACGTGCAGCCGCGAGGTTTTAGGGACAAATTGACATCAGCGCGTACAAACAGTGTGCCAATTGGGCTATAAATAGCCGCCAGCGACATAGACTCCTAAGTATGGCCTGCCAGGACAGGGAACAAATGTTTATTGACAAAATGTTGGCAGAAAAACAACAGTAGTCACGTGACGAGAGAAAGAGGGGTCGCTGATGGTGGACGAATGGAAGCGCTGCTTGTAAAAAAAAAATGAGAGGGGATAAAAAGCACAAGAATAAAAAAAGGAAAGAAATCTTTTTGTCCTATCGATTCGGTTCTCGTAAATACAATTCAGCAGTAAATGATGTGCCTCTAACAACAGCTATTGTTCCTGCGCGTGACAGAGTGTGGTGTCTCTCTGCGCATGACTGTGAGATGTGCAAGGCAGACGTGTGGCACGTGCGTGTTGTTGTTTCTAAGTTGGTTTTTTTTAATGTAAGAAAATCATTTTGTATTGGGAAACAAAAAATTGCCTCTTATAGCCCAATCCTATTACAGACATTATGTAACAAAACATTTAAACCTAAATAATGATGTAGGTCAGGGATATATTCTACCTTAGCCTCTTTAGTGGCAAAAATGTACTTCATACATTGTTAAACCTATACATGGATTGCATTTACCTTAACCTATCCCTTAGTCTGTTGGACCGTTGGGGCGCCATGTACAAAATAGGTGACCGTCTCTATCCATTCCTCTATGTCTTTTGTCTTAGAATCTCTGTCAATGTCAGGCTCGTCCATTCTCTTACGTTGTCTTCCCATCGCTTTCTCTGTCTGCCTCGTCTTCTTTTTCCTGGTACTGTTCTCTGAAGGAAGTCTTTGCGAGCCCAAGTATTGTTTGGTTAACTTAATTGAAATTGACATGAAATACGTAAACTCATGAAATAAGATTTGCTGGCTTCAAATGTATGGATAAAAAATGTATTGGAGTATCAGGGCCTCCCTTATGTAATTGGAGGCCCAAGGTGAAGTGAATTTGGTGGCCCCAAGTTGGCCCCAACTAATAATTAGAAAGAAAAAACAACTAAATTTACTAAAAACATATTTGTATCTGTGTCGAAATCAATCAATATGTTTTCGACTTGTTCTTTCCAATCGAATATGACCATAGCCTAAATCTTTCAAATCGAAGCCGATAAGCTGTATTGCTTGAACCTCGATCTTCAAATTGAAAAATAGCCGATTTCTGACCACTTCTTATGACGTCATCCCTTTTCGTTTGCCTTAAGATGCCCCAGATTTAAAATAAAGTCTCGACGTTTCGTAGTCTAATGAGTACATCTCTCGCTAATAATAATCATGGTAAAACCTTAGACCTAGTGTAACAGATATAGAGCAACATATATAGATAGATACTTTTTTGTATCTTATGTGAGGCCCCCACCAATCGGAAGCCCTCTGCGGCATAGAGTCAACTTCATAAAGAGCATTCCACTAATTACTGGGATCCATTTATCCATGAGTCATTTGGAATAAGCAAACTAAAAAAAAAGGCTGTTAAACACCTGAAAGTTAAAAGAAACAGTTCTTTGGTCCTCTCTCTCTCTCTCTCTCTCTCTCTCTCTCTCTCTCTCCCTCTCTCTCTCTCTCTCTCTCTCTCTCTCTCTCTCTCTCTCTCTCTCTCTCTCTCTCTCTCTCTCTCTCTCTCTCTCTCTCTCTCTCTCTCTCTCTCTCTCTCTCTCTCTCTGTGTCTTGGTGTGTGTGTATGTGGGTGATGAGGTACTAGAAAAAAGACACAACTTGAAAGCAGCGTTTCAAAGTCTTTTGCTTGTTTCTTTATCTTCAGACCACGCTGTCTTATTGAACCAGCTTCAGATACAGTCATGAAACGTTCATTCTTTTTTTTTTTAATGTAGTACTTTTTTTTTTAGAAATATAAACCACTAAAATTATTAAGCACATAATAAAATGTACATAAAAACTTGCAAAACATAGGAAAAACAACACCCAGTGAAATATAAACTGAAAACCCCAACCTTCATTTAGAATAGAAAACATATTGAGAGATACAAGATCTGGAATCTAATGTTTAGCTAATTTCAGATATAGGAGAGTTCGCCTGAAACTTCGAGCATACAAATGAGAGCTAAGAAAACTATCCAGCATTTAACTTTAAAATATACATATTTACTATTTATTTAGGGGGGGGGGCGTGGTGGTCGAATGGTTAAGCGCTTGGCTTCCGAACCTGAGGTCCTGGGTTCGAATCCCGGTGAAGACTGGGATTTTGAATTTCGGGATTTTTAGGGCGCCCCTGAGTCCACCCAACTCTAATGGGTACCTGACATTAGTTGGGGAAAGTAAAGGCGGTTGGTCATTGTGCTGGCCACATAACACCCTGCTTGTTAACCGTTGGCCAAAGAAACAGATGACCTTAACATCATCTGCCCCATAGATCGCAAGGTCTGAAGGGGACACTTTACTATTTATTTACTCCACAATTTGGTAGTCCACAAAAAAAAAATGTTTTGGGATCCCCAGCTACTCATATTTTTTTTTTTAGCTTTTCAGATTCTATTTCTAGAAATCTTACATACCTGTATTATAGTCATACATTTTCACACACCTGGAACAGTAATAGAGGCCAAAAGAAAAATTAAGTTTATAGAGTATACCGAGAATAGTCTGACTGAAGCAATATGTCACAAGTGCAGGTCACAAATGGTGGATAAATGTTACAGAGTATGGCTTTCCAAATCGATTGGGTCTCTTGTATGAATCTCGTGAAAGCTGGGATTTTTAGGACGCCCCTGAGCCCACCCAATGCCAATAGGTACCTGACATAAGTTGGGGAAAGTAAAGTCGGTTGGTCGTTGTGCTGGCCACGTTCGTTAACTGTCGACAATAGAAACAGAAAATCTTTTAATCAACTGCCCTAAAGATAGCAAAGTCATAAAAGAAAGGGGGGGGGAGGATGTAGCCGAACAAAATATTTGTTTTAAGAATCTACATCAGTATTTCTTTCACACTTAGAGCTTAATTTTTTAAAAATATTTTATTGAATGCATTATCCAATGCACTAATTTAATATAATATTATACGTAGTAATGTGAGCTGATAAAATCTTTTTTTAATAACCTTAACGCTTAGAATCTCGCGTGGTCTAATTAAATCAACCCTCTAATATATTTTTAAAACTGTTGAATCAGCTTTACGCTTTATACCCTAAATCCTTTGCCTGGTCTTACCGGTAGCCTTAACCATTTTTTTTAAAACAAAGACGTGTCGAATGTCTGGACTGTCTTAATGAATCTCTAATTAAATAATGGATTATCTCTGAAAGAATTGTCTGCTATCCTGGTGTGAGCTTTGAAATGCCTTCACTGCTGAAAGAAACGCAAAGAGCAAGGCAATAGGCCATGAAGCAACTGATATGTTAAGACTTGTAAGATCAATGTTTCTCAATAATCTATTTTCCAAGTACCCATTTGAGCAGACATTTTATTTGTCTTTGGAATATGTACCGCTGACACAAAAAATGACATAAGAAAAGGAGAAATATATCGGCATAAATAATCAAAGTCATAACAAAAAGGAAAATACCTCTTTCAGAATGTGCAATATATAGGGCAGATGATGCGAAGTTCATAAGATTCTGTGGACTAGGATTAAAAAGATATAATGTGGCTATCTCAACGACCCACCGACTTTATTAAGCTCCCAACTAATGACAGGTACCTATTAGAACTGGCTGGACTCAGTGTCGTCCTAAAAATCAGGAAATTTAATATCTCAGCCTTCGATTTGAACCCCAGATCGCTCGGTCGTAATCCAGGCGTTATCACCTCTCAGCCACTACGCCCTAGCCGTATAGTGGTAAACGAGATTGTAGTGGGTAAAATGACACTCTTGTTACAAGTACTTGATTG
>JADKLZ010009381.1:0-16709 GCA_021533235.1 Biomphalaria straminea | reverse complement strand
TATGTGTGTGTGTGTGTGTGTATCCTGTCACCTCCATCTAGTTCAACACCGAGAGTGTTTGACCCTAATGGCTCATCCAGAATCTGTTGATGTTGGCGAGGGCTGGTGGGGAAAGGAGGGGGGTGGGAGAGGCAGACGTGAGCGTGGAAGTGCATGTATAAAAATAGGAAGGAGGTCGAGTGACGTCATATCGCTAATAAATCTATCAGTTATCTGGATGTGCGATTAACCCACACACACACACATTCGCTCCAGTACACACACTCCAGTACAAACCCTCTCGCCTCACACACTAACTTTCCCACACATTTTCCCTCACGCGTTCCCACACACACAGGCCCGTGTACAAATGTATTTATATCGAAGGTACAAAAAAAAAACGACTTACAGGCTCTACAGGGCGCCTCCTTGTCAGTGAGTTGTGTTTACCTTTTGTGAAGCGCCCTCCTAGTGGGGGCCCCTAATGGGACGTATACGATCTAACATAATAAGAGAAGATGTGAACGATGAGCAAGGAACTCATGCAATTAGCACTCTAGCACAGGTCACCCCGACACTGACCCTCTCTACCTCTTTGTATTGTGTTTAAACTTTCTCTATGTACTCTTCTTGTATAACCAATGCCTTTAATCTGCCCTAGGTTTGAATAGGGAGGTTTGATTTAAAGTGATTGATTTTATCTCACAGTGAAGCGATGACCTCAATAGATAAAAACACGTTTGATAGAACTACAAGTGGTTCTGTAAAGATTCCAGTCGGTAATTACGTTCTTTAACGGCGGTGTTTTCATTGTTCATACATTTTAAATGAACACATGTTTTAGGTTCTATTAAAAGCTTTCCTATTGTAGTTATGGTGTGTGTGTGTGTGTCTGTGTGTGCTGATTTATGTAATGGATTAATCTAAATGTTATTTATAGATAAAATGTGAATTAAATGCAGTTTAAATTTTATTAGTGGTTCCCCAGAGGGGAAAACCGCCATTGGTTTTGTGTGGTCTGCCTGTCCGTCCGTCCCGTTTAGATCACAGAAACTGGATAAGCAAATAAAAATCAGACATTATGATATTTTAAATCTCTCAAACCTTTCACCTGGCGTCAGATCTCCCCTATATAAGAGAAACTATATGCAGAACTGCCTGATCTGGAAACCACTGCGCAGTTCATCTCAGATATTGGTCTAGTCATTTGTACCCTCCAACATAATAACAAGTCTGAAAGAATAACGCTACTAGGATTCCCGCCAAAATGTCTGAAGGTCTCTGTAGGGCGGACGTACAGCTCATCGTCTTTTTAAGACTTAGGAAAGTTCTAAAACTTGAGATATTTTCTTGAAAGATTTAGAACCGCTGATGTGGTCTCCACAAGAGGTCGCTATATTAAAGAGAAATATTAATTTTGGATGTAATAACGAAATGGTGCACTAAGTAGAATGTAATTGAAGTCCAAACAGATATATGACCAATGGCTTTATTTACCTAAACATTTAGTACGTGACTTGTTTTTATAGTAACTGATCTAATCTTTCAATAGTCAAGTGGATTTGAGGGCGCTGGTTAGCCCCTGGGGGGGGGGGGGCAATAGATTAAAAGTAATATTTCATAACGAACTTCTTTCACGCGTAGCATCAAGAGACGAACTCACGCGCAAACACAATCTCCAAGGTCTGTAACACTATTGTCTCTCCTTCTCTTTTTAATTTCTTCCTTTCTCTGTCTGTCACTTTTTTCGCACTCTCAATAAGTCTCATTCTCTGTCGTCT
Source organism: Biomphalaria straminea (assembly GCA_021533235.1). NCBI lineage: Eukaryota > Metazoa > Mollusca > Gastropoda > Planorbidae > Biomphalaria > Biomphalaria straminea. The sequence continues at coordinate 14,949 of JADKLZ010009381.1, read as the reverse complement.
TTCTTTTCTTTCTCTTAGTCTATTCCCCTTTCTCTTTTTTTTTCTCACTTTCTTTTTATTCTACCTTTCTCTATGTCCAAATCTCTTGTCTCTGACTCTCGATTTCTCTCTTACCTACTGTCTCTGTTTTTCTCTCTCTTTTATTTTATCGTCTCTCTTTCTTTCTATTTGTATCTCTATTTCTGCTTCTCTTACTTGTTGTCGATTTCTCATTTGATTTCTGTTTTTTATTCTTTTTGATTTTTTTTCTCTATCATTCTCTGTAATCCACTTTTGTCATTCGTTCTCTCTATTTCTGTCTCTCTCTCTTTGTCTCTCTCTGTCTCTCTCTCTGTCTCTCTCTGTCTCTCTCTCTGTCTCTCTGTCTCTCTCTGTGTCTCTCTGTGCCGCTCTCTCTCTCTCTGTCTCTTTCTTTGTTTCTCTCTGTCTCTCTCTCTGTGTCTCTCTCTCTATCTCTCTCTGTCTCTCTCTCTCTCTCTCTGTCTCTCTCTCTGTCTGTCTCTCTCTCTCTGTCTCTCTCTGTGTTTCTCTCTCTCTGTCTGTCTCTGTTTCTCTGGCTTTCTCTCTCACTCTTATTGCCCACTACTTTCCTTCCAACTTTTATTCATTCCTCCGTCCTCACTTGACCCCTCCGCGCATCCGGCTAGCACATTAAAACAAGGAAGTAGTCAGGCAGTACCCACAATGCATCCCTCATATTGCTGGTCGCGCCTCATGGCACCTCACGCTCCCCCCATGGTGATTTCTGTCTCTCAGGTCCAGAACACTTCGCCACCTCCCTCATTCTCCCCCACCAGAAAAACTCGCCCCCCCCTCTTCTCCTCAGTTCTGCCACCGCTCAGTCTCGATATCAACTGATTACAACTGAGATTTCCCTCATGGAAAGAAATAGTTAAGTGTTATTTGTTATTTCCATGTTATTTTCTCCGTTCTGCTTTTTAAAATTAGCAATACAAATCAATGTGTTCTTTTCCCGCCAATTTTTAAATCTTCTGTTGAAGAAAATCTTTTTTGTTTTTTTCGTTTTCTTTCTGACATGAAGCATCATGGGATACAGTGACGTAAAACTGTGAAAACGTTTTCAGCGACCCGCCAAATACAATCTCGTCTGTCGTCTGCTCTCTGGAAGAGGCGGGGTTAGAGTGAGAGGGAGAAACGAGAAGTGTCGGCTGGCGGATGGATAAAGTGTCCGGACACAGTGTGAGAAATGTCGCGTGGAAGTGTCAAATAGCCAGATTTTTTTTCATGGCGTTTTATTTCGTAATTTATTTTGGCCAGTTGTGCTTTTAGGAAGTTGTTTGCCTGTTTGCCAATCAGTGTTTTTTGCCATTCAGTGATAGAGTATTACTGCATTTTTTTGTCAACGTTATTAGCGTAGAGTTAGATATTTAGTTATTTAGTATTATAGTATAGTCCAAATTTCATGTTGATGTTACATATACTGGTACACATAAAATTTGGACTAGGTAGGGCAGTTATGCCCAAACTAGGGCCCGCGGGCAATGTCCAGCCTGTGACTTGGTGATATCCGGTCCTCAATACAACAAATCTGTCAGTATCGCTTCTCTTGGACTCGCTTATACTTGGTTACACAGTTGCCGGAATGTTCTTTGGTCCCAATGCTCAAAAAAAGGTTGGATATCTCTCTGTTGGGATGTTTGTTTGGAACCACAAGACGCACCAACCTTCTTTTTTTCGGGAAAAATCTTCTTTGTGACGGGAAAAATCTTCTTTGTGACGGGAAAAATCTTCTTTGTGGCGGGAAAAATCTTCTTTGTGGCGGGAAAAATCTTCTTTGTGGCGGGAAAAATCTTCTTTGTGGCGGGAAAAATCTTCTTTGTGACCGTAGCGACATCTGTTTTCTATTAAAAAAAAAAAGAGAATTACAGGAGAAGTTTATTCAAAAGAATCCGCGGATAAGGATGACTTCACTCCATCTCTATCTTTTGTCTAAGCGTCCAATGGCTTTCTTTTATGTCTTTCACCATAGTCACCACCCAATCGCTTCTCAAGTCACCATAGAAGCACACACATACATACACACACTGCAAAACACTCATTTATAGAGTATATGCTAATTTTTTGAGAATTTTATAATGCTCATAAAAGACTTGCAATTTGCCAATTTATGCACACGCTCTTCGAGCTCTTTAATATTCATACTATCTATAACTTATAATTGGAACATTTCAATATTTTCTTCACTCTAACCTTTATAACAATGCGTTAATTTGAAACACAAGTAGAATTGCTTTTGGTATATAATATTGTTATAATAATTAGAAGATGTGGGTGTTAGTGTCCCTACGTGAAAGGCCAACATATCTGACCGAGGCCAGTACACTGCATATGATCAAACTGACGAGTTAAAGGAATTTAGCAATGTATCTTAGTTGTGAATACTAAGGAGAGGATATCATCAGCTGACCCTTCCGAACGAGGTGGCGATAGGTCTCTGGTGACTGTAGGTCTACAGAAGTATTGGTAAGACCTACCTCTAATTAATACTGATATTGATTTCAATCAGACTTTCACCAGAGTCTGGCGTGGAGCACTCTGGGTGACAATGGGGACAAAATACAACATAAACAAAAATAGAATTAATCCAGACATGGGGACAGGCTTGGGGTGAGACTGCCTCCTTCACCAACACGTTTTAATGTCTTCCATGAAAGAAAAATGTAAGACGCTTTTGAAGGTTACGATTAGGTTAAGCATTAGATGAAGATCAGTTACTAGTTTTCGCTTTAAATATGACATAGGATTATAGATGTTCTGGCAGGGATAGAGGAAGTGCTAGCTGACTTGGTGATACCTTCGACCACATACCAGACACAGAAATTTTAAAGCTGTCCAACATGCACAGTATTAATGCGACAGTAAAAAGGTCCCAACTACGATGGGCGGGTCATGTAGTCCGCATGCCAGAAAATCGCCTTCCCAAGAGACTTCTGTATGGAGAGTTATGTACAGGAAAGCGCTCCCAAGGCGGCCAATACAAGCGCTACAAAGACACCCTCAAGAGCTCCCTCAAGGAATGCGGTATCGATATTCATGGCTGGGAAGCACTAGCTCAAGATCGCTCCGCATGGCCAGAAGCCGTGAGTCTCGGAGTCTCAAGTTTTGAAGCAAGAAGAGTGACCAGTGTGATAGAGAGCCGAACCAACAGAAAGCAGAGAGAAAAAGCAGGCCCACCTGCAACTGATAAAACTCACCCATGCCACATATGCGGCCGGCTTTTCAAAGCGAAGATTGGACTTTACGGCCATCTTCGAGTCCATGGGAATTGAGAAATGTGCTCATCTTCGAACACGAAGGAGGAGCTATATACCGTAGACAAGACTTCCAAAGCATATGGCGTACAAATCAATATCGAAAAAAACGCACATTGAGACCTTAGCGAACAAGGGTTTACAATGAGTAGCAGTATCGGAGGCGGAAAACTGGAGCATCCTGTCATGCGAAGAACAAAAATCTAAACAACTGGCTCGAATTGCAGTGTCCGCAGCAGCACTTGTAAAGCTCAAGATAATTCGGAAAAACAATGCATATCGGCACTGATGTCCAACTAATGCGCTCCTTTGGTCATAACGACATTCTTGTTAATATTGGACGTTAACTTCAGAACTAAAGAGGAGGACCCTAGCAATAGGGACGCAAACTGCAATAGAACTCAGATCCTTTAGAAGATTCGTAGGCATCACTTCAAAGACCGCCTCTTAAACGAAATTCTCATATGCTTGATAATATTGGACGTAGAATTAGAAGCAATCGAAATGGTAAAGAAGAATCCTATACCCACAAAGACCGCTATTAAAATGAAGAAATTTGAATAAGGATGACAGCCTCGATTTGGTCCCGCGATGATCTTCTAACCTCGGTCAGAAAAAGCAAAGTTAACTGTATATCACGAGGTCCTCAGGTCTCGCACAGACCTTCCTGTAGGGAACAATACCAGTGAAAAGAAGGAGAGACAGACGGGAAATGTGATGTGTGGGCAACATTATGGAAGGGTTTCTATTCAAGGCAAAAGAGAGGAATGGAGAAGAACAGTCGATAGATCTTGTGTGGCGGCCCAATGGCCTAACAGACTAAGAGATAGGTGAAGGTGATAGTGTACAGTTCAATATCCGTATAGTTCAGTAAGTGACTTAGCCAGTGCTTCAGTAATACCTTTGTACAGTGTTCAACTTTGATTCCGCTCTGTCAATTGTACGTTTGTGTGTGTGTGTGAGAGAGAGAGAGAGAGAGAGAGAGAGAGAGACGGAGATAGAATGCCGTTCAGAGAGGCAGAGAGAAACGGAGACAGAGAGACAAAGAGAAAGAGAGACATAGACAGAGAGAACGAAAGAGAGACAGAGACTTAGAGAGACTTAGACAGAGAGAACGAAAAAGAGACATAGACAGAGAATGAAAGAGAGACAGAGAGACTTAGACAGAGATAACAAAAGAGAGACCGAGAGAGACTTAGACAGAGATAACAAAAGAGAGACCGAGAGAAACATAGACAGAGAGAACGAAAGAGAGACAGTGACATAACAATGTCTAAGTTTTTTGGGAAGCACTCTTTCAATGTCTTTCCGTTTCCTATTTCCCAAAGTCTTTAAGATATTACTGCCTAGTTATCTCCCTTCACCGTATTCATATCCATGCCCTCGAGAAAACCTCGCGTACTGACTATCACTTTGGTGTTATCACACAGGTCTATCTGACTAGCGCACGTATCGATCTGAGTCGTCCTAGTGTGCAGTCACACAATGTACTCACTACTCATCCATACCTTTTGACCCTTTCCAACTTGACCAAAGCGTGACTGTATGCATGGTTTAATTACTACTAAGTACCGTTACTGATTGTCCATCTACTTCTGTTACTTCTAGGCAGGGGAAGTAATTAAATGGGAAAAGGTTATCTCTTTTCTATATATTTCTCCGTCAGAACATATTTGCAAATTTTCTGTACCACAATTATATATGTTATCCTATAATTATATTATATTTAGTTTTATATCGGAGGAGTACAGTTAAAAGTACAGGAGGAGTACAAATAATTTATCATAGCCTAACCTCGGAAGGTTTCTATATACTGGGTTCTGCCGATCAGGGGAGAAAATGCCTGTACCGGGTTCCGCAAATCTACCTGTAACAGACTGGTAGACACTACTTGTAAAAGGCAGGGAGAAACTACCTGTACCGATTTTTTGTCGTTCTGAGAAAAACTACCCGTGCTTGATGTCTTGACAATACTCGATTATGCTAACACCAACATGTCTCTATAGTCGGTGACCACATTAAAGGAATGCGAAGCGATTTTCAAAGGCGTCCTCCAGGTTCGAAGAATGGGGACCGAGGGACGCTACCTTGACATTCGGTGTGACACAAGCCCATCCTGGACTTTACCATCGTTTAACTTTTCAGACTTTAGCCTCTGAAGAAACTCTTTTCGGTGACCTGAGAGTATTACGGGGATGGCGTTAGCTCCAGTAGCATAGCAAAGTTCGGGACGAGCCCCACCAGACATTATCCATGCTACGCCGCTGCTTCAATTATTATATATTTTTTCTACTATAAGTAGATACATTACAATTTGAGAGATGTAAATTAATTATTAATAGATTTTTAAAAAGTAACAATACAAAGTAACCATTAATAACAGCTTTTAGAGAACTATTAAAAATAATGAATAATCTTAAAAAAATATTGACAGACAAAAAGCCAGACTAAAATCTTAAACATTAAACTATCTCTGTCACTGTCATATTTCTCTATGTAAAAGAGATGCATCTCATGATAGAGACCGAACTATAAAAACCATTTCTTGGAATATTGCTAGACCAAGCGTTGTGTTGAAGAGTTGAACCATCAAGGGACAGAATCATCTCGGGGGGGGGGGGGGGGGGGGCTGTACTCACAGCAACGGGCAGGAACTCTTGCGTCTTAAAATCAATAACGTCTGAGGTAAAGGGAGACAAACACGATGGTCCATTTCCAAAGACATTTAGTCCAAACGCCAATTGTGAAGGGAAACAAGGGAGACCTTATCAAATACAATGTTTGTTGTTTAGTTGTTACCTCCCTTGATCGTCTGCTTATCTCTGTTACTTAAAATAGCTTTTTTTTCTCAACTAGCGCGTGCCGGAGGCTGACGTTTTATGCATTAATTTGCTTAGGAAAACAAGTAGATCTAGATTTGTGTTTCCCACATCTGGTCAAGTGAAGAGAATGTGTTTCTAGTCGAACTTGCTGTAGGTAATACGTGTGTTTAGGAAAGCGTTTTTTTTACGAAGACGTGTTGTTGTTTTTTTTTTTACATTTGAACATGAAAGGGGTCTATAGGTTATTTGAAATCAAGATTTCATCTTGGATTTAGTATAAAATAGGTCATTTGTTTTCATTAGGATACAAGTTTGGTTAGTGTGTAAGTAATGGATCTTAAGCATTATTGAGAAAAGTAATATACACCAATAAAAATCAATTTAAAAAATATAATATACAATTTTTTCATGTTGTTTATATAGTTTTACATTGTGTAATGGGATTTCACAATGGAGGTAATTATACACAACTAGGCGTGTAAATTTGATTTATTTAGTCTTCATCGTGCCCAGAGGGGTAGATATTTTTTTTTCTAGTGTCTAAAAAAGAAGATATTAACAACTCAAAGGTAGATTACTCTGATAAACTTGATTCTCAGTTTGTCTTATCGATTACAAAGAAATAGTTCCAGTGTTTAAATCTGATATATTTATTATTTATATTGTTTTGTTCATCTGAACAATTTGTTCATTCCAATAAAGTTCATTCTCGGTTCATAAGGAGATATATATTCCTAAATTATTTAGGGTTGAGGGATAGACCAACTCTTGATATTCTGTGAATACTTCTATTCATCTGCAATCAACTGGTCAGTGGACTAAGACACACCCCAGCGCTAACATTCGTCTACCTGGTCATTTTACTTCTTACAATGAAGCACAGACTAACATGACCTCGTTGACCAAGCAGGACAGTGACTTCCTGCAGGTTGTATGAACCATACTTTCTTAAAACGAGTGGCTATCGGCGGACGAATGTTTCGTATGATCATATACCAACTTTTCCCGCCTCTAAGAAAGCATATGCTTTTCTCGCGGGAGAAGGGTAAGTATATTATAGTTACTAATTGCTTTAATTTGAATGTCCTGATTTTATTTATAGTCATTTCTTGTTTCACACTGATTTTTTTTCAAAGTCTTTAAGATATGTTTGCCTAGTTAGTAGTTATCCCCCTTTACCATACTCGTACCCATGCCCTCAACAAAAAACAAAAAAAAAAAATCTTCGCTACGATTTTTTCAACATCATTTTGGTTCAAAAATACTTTAAATTATTATTTAAAGAGTGCTTCGTGTAATCTTTTTAATTAAAGGATAAAGGCACTTTCCTATTAGAGAATGGAAAGGGTGTTGCCTTAGGCAGCCAGGAAAACCAGTGACTTATCAGAATCGAAGTCATTAGTTCACATGCGTGACCAGATCCACAAATCATCTCTTCTCATCTCAGCCTGTGGTCCCTACTGGGGCATAGGCCACCAACCAGCTTTCTCCAGGCATCTCGGTTCTGGGCGAGTCTCTCCAACTGTCCCCATGTCTTGCCCATCTGCTTGGCTTCTGTTGCCAGATCACGGCGCCATGTGTTCCTGGGCCGTCCTCTATTCCTCTTTCCTTGGGGGTTCCAGGTTAGGGCTTGCCTTGTTATGTTGGATGCCGGCTTCCGCAGGGTGTGACCTATCCATCTCCAGCGTCTCTGAAGGATATCTATTTCAATGGGCTGCTGTTTTGTTCTTTGCCACAGTTCCTCATTCGAGATCTTGTCTGGCCAGATGCACAAAATGTAGGACGTAATCATTTTTTTATGTAACGTCTATATAATATAAGATAAGATAAATGTTTAGGTTTATGCTTTTGATGATCTATTCTGTTATTATTTCATTTAAGAGTGGCATCTGTTCATTTTTAGTCTTTTTGAACGTTTTCCCCTATCTGCATTTTATTACTGATTAAATTATACTAGTTGACCGGCGGCATAGCATATGCCGCTATTTACCAGGGCCGGCGACCGCAGTGGGGCCCGCATTTCATAGGACACGCAATTTTATAGGACCCGCTCTAATTTAAAGTGTAAAAATTATTAAATTAAGCCATTTTATTACAACACATTCCCCGCGCCATCCTGTCGATTTAACATCCCTATAATTATTTGTCTGTTAAGCTATTGCTTTAAAAGAAATCAAACACATTTTTAACAAAATATAGTCATTTATACGGCGGCATAGCATATGCCGCTATTTACCAGGGGCGGCGACCGCAGTGGGGCCCCCATTTCATAGGACACGCAATTTTATAGGACCCGCTCTAATTTAAAGTGTAAAATTAAATTAAGCCATTTTATTACAACAGATTCCCCGCGCCATCCTGTCGATTTAACATCCCTATAATTATTTGTCTGTTTAGCTATTGCTTTAAAAGAAATCAAACACATTTTTAACAAAATATAGTCATTTATAACGACCGCAGTGGGGCCCGCATTTCATAGGACACGCAATTTTATAGGACCCGCTCTAATTTAAAGTGTAAAAATTATTAAATTAAGCCATTTTATTACTTACAACAGATTCCCCGCGCCATCCTGTCGATTTAACATCCCTATAATTATTTGTCTGTTAAGCTATTGCTTTAAAAGAAATCAAACACATTTTTAACATTTTAAAATATAGTCATTTTGTCTCTCTAACCTTGCTAATGCTTTTTTTTTTTCCACCACAATTGTCCACAAACACTCGTAATAAAGGTCTTTTGCAAGTTAATGGATTTTTTTTATAAAGAATTATAAACCATTTACGCTCCAGAAAACTTTTCTCTTTGACTATTAAATACATAAATAATTCGAGTTTTAAATATGGTTCTAATTTTTCGCATTATAAAATAAGTAAAAGAGAATTAATGGAGCTAAAAATAGATTACTCGTTGTTGTTGTCTGACCTAATTCTTTGTGAATTATATAGATAGATATACATATAAGCAGCAGCTAACAAAAAAAAGATATCTTTTGAAATAAGTAATGCTAATGTAAAGTAAATATGTATAAGCCTGTAAACCAGATTTTTTGTTCATTCTTACTTTGTTAATAAACCCGTAAAATAGCTAAATAACAATGTGCATATATATATCAAAATAAGATGGATAACATTGCCAAAAATTCAAAGAACACGACCTTCTGAAACTTAAAACTTACAAGAGAAAAAGTAAAATAACTTTTTATAAATTACATTTTTGTCCATATTGTGCATAAAGGACATATCTTAAACGAGAGTGCTTGCCGCGATCTGCAGATCCTTTATCCGTTGGTAAATTTCGCCTCTAATTTTATACTTTACAGAAGAATGTCTCTTTTTTTTAAACTCCGGAAATCGTATTCAATTATTTTATGCAAATAGAACTAACTTAAATAAAACTATAATTTCTAATAAAAAATAATTCAAACAAAGGTTTGTATTGCGCAATACTTATGCTATAGTAAAATTGTAATATGATTATGCACTACACATTGTGAGTATATGTATATATATATATCTTAGAAAGACACTAAGATAAAGGCAAATTCCTCGTTTCATATGCTAGGACAAATTTGTACAAATGCCTCTTTTTCCCTATTGCTTTTAGAGCATGCAATGGGTTGCCAGAGTTAGCCAGGAAAACCAGTGACTTGGCACAATTTAAGTCATTGGTTAATATGCATGACTAAATGCATGACGCGTAGGACGTAATCATCTTCTTATTTTGAAGTAACGTCTGTATAAGATAAGATCTAGGTTTGATCATATTAGTCTCACATTCTGCAAACAAAGTTATGATATAGAGGACAGAACACTAATGTTTAAATTACTTGACCACTTGACCATTTACTGAGATGTCGAAGAGAGAACACATAACGAGAAACCAATGATCTTTATGAGGCATGTACAAAATACTCATTCTCTAGCCTCGCACTAGGTTTATCTCCACTAACACCATAGGCCTCAAAGCCTCATTTTCTTTATTCCCTGTTCTCTTGGACATAAACCAAGCTACATTAAACAGATCAGGTCAATGTGTCCAGGGTCTCTGTTAGAAAATGACTTTAGTCTAATATTGACCCAGAATGGACCATCTCAAGCCCAAACCTCCCATCAATAGCAAGAAATCAACGTTGTAGGGGATTTTTAAGACTCCATCTCAAGAGAGTTCCAATTCGACCTTCAACTTTGATTACATTGATACTGGACTTTGAGAAGTCTAGAATTAGCATATTTCAAGTCCTCTACACAGCTATAGTAAATCTATAAGTTAAGAGTTACTCCTTCTTTAATTACATGCTTCAGACTTGACTGTTTGAAGTCAACATCCGTACTTCGATTTCTTGGTTTGCTCTATCGATGTCGACCGAGTTAGAGGAACTTGATGACGGGTTAAACTGGTGTGTTTTGTTTGAATGGGCATTGTCACAGACCCTTCAGTGTAACCAGTTGTCCAGGGTTAATACTTACTACTGACTTCTATTTTGGTTGTTCTTCATTGCACTTAAATAGTACCAAGCTAGGCTTGGTTAAACTGTCTGTACTTGCACAGAGTTAAACATCTGCAATTAGTCGTTTACACCACCAGGCATATGCAATTTGTTTCTTTAAAACACTATACATGTGCAATTTGTATCTTTACAGCTTTATACAAATGCAATTTGTATCATTACAGCACTATACACGTGCAATTTGTTTCTTTAAAGCACTAGACATGTGCATTTTTTTTCTGTACAGCACTTTATATGTGCGATTTGTTCCTGTTTAGCACTATATATGTGCACTTTGCTCCTTTACAGCACTATATATGGGGAATTTGTTCCTGTTTAGTACTAGATATGTGCTATTTGTTACTGTACGGCACTTTATATGTGCGATTTGTTCTTTTTTAGCTGTAGATATGTTCTTGTTTAGCACTAGATATGTGCTATTTGTTCCTGTTTAGCACTAGGTATGTGCAATTTGTTCCTGTAAAGCACTAGATATATATATATATAGCATATAGCTCCTCCTTCGTGTTCGAAGATGAGCACATTTCTCATTTCTCATGGACTCGAAGATGGCTGTAAAGTCCAGTCCTCGCTTTGAAAAGCCGGCCGCAAATGTTGCATGGGTGAGTTTTGTCAGTTGCAGATAGGCCTGCTTTTCTCTCTGCTTTCTGTTGGTTCGGCGCTCTATCGCACTGGCCACTCTAGATATGTGCTATATGTAAAGCACTAGATATGTTCCGTTTTTTTTTTTCCCTGTACAGCACTAAATATGTGTGAACTTTGTTGCACTTACTATAATCTCGAAGGCTGAAGCCTCTATGTCAAAATGTCCTGGCAAGTTTAATCTCCCTGACAAGAATGCCAGTTTGGAATGTAAACATCATCCCATTGATGAAATCTGTTAGAACATGAAAAGATATATTCAAAGACCGGTTTCACCTGGTTAGGTGGGCGTGGCGGAGAACTGGGCAAGCGGTTAGTGAAGACTTGGATTTCAAAGCTGGGGAGGTTTAGGACGCCCTCGAGTTCAGCAAACTCTAATTGGTACCTGACATTAGCTGGGGAAAGGTAGTGTAGATCGTTGTGCTAGCCACATGACACCATCATTAAACGTGGGTTATCTGCTGTATGGACACCAAGGTCTAGGAATTGAATTTTCTTTTTTTTTTCTTATGGTATGGGCACACACTTAAAATCCATCTCCTAAGTAGCCGTATTTGACAGGTTGATTAAACTTTTATATCTGACCAGACAGACCACCCATTTTCTTAAAATGGAGCTCATCTCTGCGCAGAGTTCCATTAGACGGACTGCAGCTAATTAAGCGCAATGAATTGTGTCAAAGCCAGGTTGTACCAACTGATACTAATCAATAGTCTATGTCTGTGTCAGTTGTGCACACAGGTGATCCACTCATTTATTAACAGCACAATCTTAAGCTAATGAAAGTCCTGGCAACTGCCGGGAGGCTTACAGTGTAACTAACGCGAGCCTCTGATAATGAGATTACCAATTATTTACACGAGATAATGAATTTATTGACAAGCATGAGAGATTTGTTTTGAAAGGAAATTCCCGTACTTTTTTTTTTACTATGGGAAGTAAATACAATAAAATGAAAGTACTATCATACGAAAATTAGAATTATTATGACCGAATGGTATTAAAATACTAATTAGTCCAATACACACCGAGGGATATTATGTTTTCGTGTAGCTGACAAATTATTAACGTATTCCTTATTTGGATCTCGTAAATCCAAAGCTCAAGAAAATTCCTTTATCCCTGACCCAATAGTGAAGCGCTAATACTTAAAAACACTTTATCCAAATATGAAGTCCTATTAACAGCAACATTTTGAATTAGGAAATATAAATCATAGACTATTTACTAATCAAACATTAAACACCGAAAAACTAATAAAACTTATCAGGGATTATGTAATCCAGAACATGTATAAATTCTTAATGATAAGCATTTATTCTAATTTCACAAAGTTTTCTTAATGCCCAAAAACTTACATTAAAACTAAGCAAAGTGTAAACAGATTTGTAGTCAACATAGGTATGAATCCATAGTCAGAATTTACCTGCTACACTGTATACTTTTTTCAGGGTTTTTGATTGCATGTTTAAAATATAGATTCTCTATTTACGTCCATCCCAAGGAGGGGGGTGGGGCTTCAGCCCATAGGGGGCCCTGGCCTGCTTTAGTGCATCGCTCCATTCTGATCTATCCTGTGCTTTGCGTCTCCATACCCGGACTTTAGCTTATCTTCCCCTGTGTCATCAAGCCACCGTACTTCTGGTCTGCCTTTGGGACGTCTGCCTTTTTGGTTTTTGCCGGCAAGCAATCTTTGTTCCTCTGTTCTCTGGCATTCTTTCAAGGAGACGAACGTAGTCTGTTCCTTTTTATTTCGTCACTATGGAGGGATCTGCATACAGCTGATATTTTTCTTAGTTGGTGAGAATCTTCCTCATGTGTGGCGTCAAAAACTTTTGAGGATTTTTTGTGGTATTATAGAAGTAGTATGGGTTTTGTTAGCTTCTCTTATTCCAAGCTCTTAGAAATCATGCCATGGAATGTAAATTATAGTAAGAGATTGACAATTTAAGAATAAGTCTACGTTTAATATTTGCAGAAACAAAGTTAAACTTCGGTCAAATGTTCATTTTGTCCAGAATGTTATTATCATTGCTATCGATTTATCTGGCAGGTGATCCAGTCACCTCTTTAGTATTGTTACAACCGATATCCAATGTTTCGTTTTCTAAATTGACTTGGACCTTAAGAGGTTTAGTTCCAGCACAGGGAGACACATTGTCCTCACCATTGACCCAGATCACAGGGTGTTTAACAGGATTATCTAACAAAGCGGAAACGACTTCCTGGGAAATGACTTTCCGATAATTACTCGTTAAATAATTTCAAGCTTCGGATTAAGGGGGAAGAATAAGTCTCTCGGTGACCTGCTCGGTTGTCTGCTCCTGGTGGTGTTGAGTACAAATAAAGCGTTACGGACGTACCGGCTGACGTTGGAATGAAGGAAAGAAGCGAAGAAATGTAATTCACTTTTCTGTCCATCTTTCATTTCTTTTCTTGTGTCCCCTCGACAACTCCTGGGAGACTTGACCCTAAAAGTTGGCACCGCTTTGAACGTATCTATCAGTCTCTTTATATTCTTCTTATTTTAATTATGTTTATTAGGTCGACCATTTTAGTTTTTAATTTATTTGAAAGCTTTTTAATATAAAAGAATTCATGTGTGTGTGTGTATGAGTGTGTGTGTCAGGGGAGGAGGACGAAGAGGTGAAAAATATGTGTGTGTGAAGTGTGTGTGTGAAGCAGAGGAGGAATAGGACTTAAAAAATACACTTAGATAATCAGGAGGGCAGAGAGAAAAGGGAACCTCGCTTAATTAAAGTGCTATTTTGGCTCATAGTTTGGTACTTATGAGACTATGGAAACGAACGAAACATCTGAAATTCTACACTTCTAGATCTATCAATGAGGAAAAAAATTTAAAACATTTCGTGTCCAGCAATCACATTCATTTCCCAGGACATTTTTATTCAGTTTTCAATGTTTTGAATCAAGAAGAAAAACATGATTAAAACAAACTTAAAAAAAAAAAAACAACACCTAAATTAATTTTTTCAAACAGGGTTTCACATTTAAGTGAAGCAAAGTTTATTTAAAAATTAGAATAAATAAATAACATTTTATGCTTTGAGAAACATGCTTATTTTGCAGTTGTGTCTGGTTTTTTTTACATGTTAAAATAAAACATTGAAGACTTATGATTTGAAAACTATTCATTTTTAGATATTGGATGGAAGGTCACGTTGTTATTCCAGGCCTGTGAATAAAATCTTTAACATAAGAGCATGCACTGGATATTATGTGACTTAAGTACAGATTCTCGGGCATTCCCTCGGGAATGATAAGTGCTAGCCCTAAACACATTAAAAACAGGGGATAACGACGGACAGGGTTCAACGGACAGGGTTCAACGGACCGGGTTCAACGGACAGGGTTCAACGGACAGGGTTCAACGGACAGGGTTCAACGGACAGGGTTCGTCAGCTTAACAGTGCGGTGTGCAACAGACATGTTTGTAAATGAACATGTCTGTGTGATAGCTTAGAAAATGTTTATGTTATGTTGACTATCCTTGAGAGAGATGGAGAGGGTAAGAGAGACAGACAGACAAAGAGATAGAGAGAGACAGAGAGACAGAGAGGGAGAGAGACAGAGAGGGAGAGAGACAGAGAGGGAGAGAGACCGAGAGGGAGAGAGAGAGAGAGGGAGAGAGAGAAAGAGGGAGAGAGACAGAGAGGGAGAGAGACAGAGAGGGAGAGAGACA
>JADKLZ010009315.1:1008-14986 GCA_021533235.1 Biomphalaria straminea | reverse complement strand
ATTGACTCTAATGATTGACTCTAATGATTGACTCCAATGATTGACTCTAATGATTGACTCCAATAATTGACTCTAATAATTGAGTCCAATGCTTTTTTGTGGATTTTTTATCCCTCAATCTTCTCTTTCTTTACTGTCCATCTTTTGGAGTCTGAGTTTTATTCTTTAAGCAATAAAACACGGTAAAAATAAAAGAAGTTGAAACGATAGGGAAGAGTGTGGAGGGATATAATGTAATATAACGTAAGAAAGTGAAATGGTGAAAATTGCTAGATATTCAGAAAAAAAAAAAAGAAAATAGACAATGTGAAGGATACTATACCAAAGTTCACGTTGGCTTATTAAATGCTAAGAATTTAATTTGTGTTACATGCAGTTATTTATACTTACATGTGAATAGTTTTATTCTGCAGAGGTAAAAATGTAATGCAATTTTAGCATACCAGTAATTAACTAATTGTTTACTTTGTATTTTATTGATTCATGTTTTGTCTATGCTAAGTATTAACTTGATCCGAGAATTAGTGTGGGAGAAATAACGTCTACGCACTTTTTACCAGACAGACAGACAGACAGAAATGCAAACAAACAAAGTGATTTTATATACGCTTTGTAAAAAAAAAACGTGTGATCTACTGAATATATAAAGATTTTGAAGACATTAACCTGTGCTTCTGGTGATAGTTTGAAGAGGTCAAGAAGAAAACATTGCTTGTCCTCAACAAAAGTTTAGAGTGTAAAGTTTTGTTAGAATAAATTCTTGGGACTAAATGGGGACTGACCTTCGATCAAAATGTTTTGTTAACATCGAAACTGTCCCTCTGATCTTGTCTGGAACTTTGTAAGACATCAAACTGACATGAACAATATACCCAGGTTAAACTTAGAAAGATACAATTAATTTTTTTTTAAAGTTATGTTATTTCAACAAAGACTTCTGATCCTATTGTATCTTATGAAATACAACGTTACTTCAAAAAAAGAAGATGATTACGCACTATGCCTGTTCCTAGGTCAATCTAGTTATGCATGTTAAGCAATGTCTTAAATTCTGCCAAGTCATTGGTTTTCCTCACTGACTCAGGCAACCTATTCCATGCTCCAATAGCACTAGGTAAGAATGAGCATCAGCACAAATTTGTCCTAGTATATGGAACGAGGAATATGCTTTTATATTTGCGACTTAAATGGAGCTATCTAGTTATTCATATACTCGAACTAACTACTAATTCATAGATCTATGAACTCTCTAATAATTCAAAGCCACTACATTAGACATGTCTAGTTATTCATATACAGAACAGTGGAATTATGAAGTTATTCAAACAGAGTCAGTGCCAGAGTTTAGTAAGTGAAGGCCCTGAGCTGGATTTCTGAGGAAACCCCAAAGCTCTTCAAGCTTCAATGTAAATACATTTAATAATAATTTAGATATATTAGAAGTAAGTAATATTTTATAATAAAAAATATAGTAAATATAAATTTTAATCTCATTTACTAATTATTTTGTTGTTCATGATATGGTATATTTTTGACATTAGTAGGCTCACTTTATAGTCAGGTCGGAACACTGGAACTATTAAGCTATTCATAAGTAGAACAGTAGGAAGAACAGTATGACTAGTTGTTGAAAGCCATAAGGAAACTATTTATTTATGCCAAATTTGGCATAAATAAATAAAAACAACAGTGGAAATATCTACCTACAAAATGTATTTTAGATCAACTTTAATACAGTAGGTAAACAAACATTAAACAACGAAACAAAAGGAAAAAATTATAACGATAGGCAGCAATTATTGACATTATTTAATGTTTAAACAGTTAAAACATTGTAACAATCATAGAAACAGACAATAATAAATCTACATCAATAAATCAACTTTTAACAATGTGCTAAAATGTTTATACCCAATCATACAATAACATCATTTACTATTTCATTGATACAAGAACTAAGTGAAAGACAGGTCAATGTTTCTATTCTATAAGCCATTCAATGTGTCACACAAGTTCACTCTCATGAGGTTCAAAGGTTACCATTATACACTAATATTTTTAAACTCACTAATCAAAGGTCTCATTATATATCATGTAATAATGTCTTTGTGTGACTGAGGGTCTAACTTTAACCCTTTAATGAATACCCTTATGAAAGACAGCCTATAATACAAACAGGGTATTCACATCACACTCTGAGACACTCTGTACTGACTGAACACAACACCCCCCCTCACATGTAACCAGTTCATGCTATGAAACAAAATTTAACCCATTCATGCCTATACTGCTTGTTTTGTTGTTATTTTTACTTAATCTACAAGCTAATGTTTTTAAAAAAAAATCTCAATGTTTTCTGCGCTTTAAGCATCAATGGGTTAAACATATAACTTGAGTTGTTCATCTTTGAATACCCTTATTTTATATTTTGATAATCTCCCTTTATATAAAAATAAACCAAAATGATATATGTTTGATGATACATTGATAATGAAACAAACCATCATATCAAGCTAAATTTACCCAAAGATAACCACAATGCTAACATGAAACCTTGTGGTAAAAAAAAATGTACCCACCTATGTTACATAATTCAACATAGATTAAATTTTATGCTAAATACATAAGAATTAATTTGTATAAATAAACTAAAGAAAACATATCTGACATTTGCTAGATTTGACAAGTTCATTTTTAGTGTAAATCTTTCAAGCTTATCAAGTAAGTCACAAACATTAATTAGATTCAATTAAAAAGTCTCTCCTTGGAGTAACAGTTATTTATGATTAAGAATTATGTTAAACATCATAGACCTGAGTTCTCTGTCATGGCCATTTTGTTTTCTATCATTATAAACATAGGCAAAATATGGGACTTGCAGAATAATAATAACATTATTTTGTAGATATTTTGTAGTAACTCAATGCTGAAAGATTACACATAAAAAATTAATATTAAAAATCTTCCCATTTGATGAACAAAATACTTTAGAAACTAAAAATTTCGATTAAGAAAACAAAAATTACAAAAAGACATCTTCAAATATTTACAAGTTGATAATTTCATCCTGCTTCATGCCCCAATATGCAAGAAGACTTAACATAACCTTGGACGAGGATGACGTTAGTGTTCCAAGTGGTCAATGGTCAGTGGTACAAGCAATTAGACTTTATTCTAATACAGTGGTTCTGACAATAATCTCTGTCACGGAGTAAGGATCACAGTTGGATGCTGGTCTTCTGTCCTCCAAATAACCTTTCTTGTCCTCTGCTACCTGTCTTGGAATACGAATACTGGCACCTCTGTTGGAACACACAAAAACATATGCATTGAAATACTTCCTATAAACATGTCCTTAGCTCATCTGCAGAATTATTACTTAGCAACACATTTTTTTCAAGACTTTTGAATCAATTCTAAATTTCACATTTATGGACCTTTCCATTATATAAATAAGACAGGCTATTAGCATAGCAGCAATGAGGAAATTCTTTTCAATTTTTGTACAAAACATTCTTTTTTAATTTTTTTTCTAAGAACTATTTACAACTGTCATTGTTCTTGTTGACTAAGGCTAATAGAAACAAACCAATACAAGGCTTGTGGAGTTCGTAATTCATGATTGCTGCTTACTGTGAAGCCACCATGATCAAGAGCCACACTTAGATGAGAGAATGACTAGCCTATGCAAAGGGGCATAACCAATTGTAATATATTTCAACAATGATTAAATTTGTTATCTACACCCAGAATTGAACAACTTTTG
The DNA here is from genome assembly GCA_021533235.1 of Biomphalaria straminea. Lineage (NCBI taxonomy): Eukaryota > Metazoa > Mollusca > Gastropoda > Planorbidae > Biomphalaria > Biomphalaria straminea. The sequence continues at coordinate 11,220 of JADKLZ010009315.1, read as the reverse complement.
TCAACATATTTCCCATCAGACACTCTGTACAATATAAATTACATATGTTTTAAACATATTGCTTATTTAACAAATGTATTTACCTGTTGGCAACACCAGCAGAGAACTGGTCAATGCTGGATGTTTCATGGGAGCCTAGAAGACGTCTTGCATTGTCCTGGCCATTCTTGGGATCATAAGCCCGGATGTGTTCTTTCTGTTTCAAACTCAGTTTCTCAATGGCTTTCTCAATCTCTCTGAAAGTAAGAGGAACAAGAATGATTACATTGATGATGAAACTGTACAAGTGGCAGATGTTTTGTTTTAAATATTTCAGTTGTTCCTTCAGATTTGAAAATAATAACCTCCTAACAAAAAATCTCCCGCAGGATAATGGGAGATGGCAGTGGGCAGGGTTTGAACTAGGGACCTTCAAGACCATCGGTAGACAGTCCTAAGTGCATCCAACATGACCAGGCAGCACTCCATCTTTGATAGGGCTAAAGTATAAGAGGAGAAGGTACTTTCCATTCTATGCTTTGGTGGTGAGAAGGTATCAATAGGTTGATAGTTGTAGCTCTAGACAACTAGTCTTACTAAGCCTTGATAATTTTTTTTTCTTAATTCAGAACTTAGAGATATAAGATTTCAAAAAAAAAATTTGATGAGCTTAACCTTTATTGGCACTATATTCAGCTTTTACTTTCCATGTAGCTGTATGTCTAGAGTAATAAAGCTACAAGATGTGTAACAATTGAAACAAACTACAAGTCACTATAAAACTAAAACACACATCCTTCTCTAGTTCAAGTCACTCCATGCATTTAGCTTTTGGCATGTTTTGATTTTACTTTACCCCCCCCCCCCCTCCTTTTCCAGCCTCTCATTGAACTAAATACCAAACTACCTAAGTTTTAATGGTATCTAAAAGTCAAGAGAGTCCAGTACACTGATGAAGTGAGATAGTTTTGTCTATTATACAATGTTGTTTTGCTAAGACTTACGCCAATCCGCCATCCTCTCTCATGGGCTTAGTGCTGTAGTTGCAGTGGGCTCCGGCTCCATTCCAGTTGCCAGGTATTGGTTTGGGATCAAATGTCACCCTGACATCAAACTCTTCAGCCACTCTCAGCAGAATGTATCTGGCTAGCCAGAGCTCATCTCCCATCTTGATCCCTTCACATGGACCAACCTGGAACTCCCACTGGTTTGGAAGAAACAATTTAGAATGCACACTAGATTAATGCAATGGAATAATCTGAGATATAGTCTACAAAATATCAATGTTGACTACATTAACATATGTTTAAAAGATGTTCGGTTAGAATTCATTTACACAATAAAATGTCTCACAAAAAGTCAAAATAACTTTTAAGTCCATTTAAATCTGTTATCATTTAGACTTTTATACTAGACCACAGGTGGAATGCATTCTTTTAAAACAAGAATTAACTCTTTCATAGTCTGAATTCATTTTATTATTATGATGATAAAAGAACGAGTATTCTTTCTCTGGCGCAGCCAGGGTCGAGTTTCGTTAAAGGGAAACAAAATTCATTGTAGTCCCTTTATCAGTTTCCACTGAGGAATTTTCTGGTGATGTGGCAGGTCTGCAGCAGTACCGCCCTCTGACAGGCAACGAGAATGTTCCTGGGAATGCCAAGGGCCTTGAAGGTATCTGTGAGGTCAGTTGTTATTATCTCCTCGGTTGATACCAAGCCACAAAATGGACATAGCATGATGGCCGATGATTATAGGGCACTATCTTGGAATGCTGAGGATGTGTGCAGTTATTTTAGGTAAAAAAAATATTTTGTGTGCCTGAGCTAATTAAATTCCTGATGAATATTTATATTTCACTCTGATTAGATTGTTTGACTAATTATAATAGGTCTGGATCCTGTAGATGAGTAGTCCCCTATATGCCAGAATAACAGGGTAAATATAAAAGATGTAGGCCTAGTGTTTATGGGGTGTGAGTTTGTTTCAGGGTATAGAAAAACTGGACCTTGTGTTCACCTTGTGAGCATTAATTGTGTTTAGTAGGGCTTTTCTATATTTCAAGGAGTAATTTGGGTGATACTGACATCTTTTTCACTACCTTTTAAAGCTTTTTTTTTTGCTATTTAAAAAAACTTCTGCATTTAATAAACTATAGCCTAGTCCCTAATATGTAGATCCATTGATGGAACACATAGTTACCTGTGAGGGCATGACCTCTGCATTGATGCCACTGATTGTGATGCCTGCATAAAGACATGCCCTGTAGTGGGCCTCCACCACGTCCCTGCCGTACACCTTGTCTGAGCCCACCCCACAGTAATAAGGACCTGGAAGATTCAATGTTGTCAAAGATCATTAGCTAAGTACAAAATAGAATCACTGGCGTTAAGTAGTTCTGTCATGACTTGTATTATTAAGCAGATACACACACTGACATATTAACACACCCACATACAGATATACACACACACACAAAGTCTTTGCCCTATGTATTGAGTTGAGATTACAACAACTTGACATTTATAGTTGAAGTCACCGCCCACTTAACATCACTCTTGTATCTAGCTATCTTTAGTCATCAACGTTACAGATTTTCAAAATAGATTAGATCTTTGTCAAGTCCTTTCAACCATGACTTTTATCTTTTATCTATTTTTTTTTTCATTTAATACAAGATCATGTCACTACAAGACAGTATAATACAAGATCATTTCACTACAAGACATTTTAGAACACAGCCACCACACAGAAAATGCTATTTGTGTTACCCTGTGGGCCTGGGAAGCCCTGTTTGGGCCATCCTAGAGGGTAGCCATCAAAATCTAGAAGAGAGTACTCCTGTTCAATTCCAAACCATGGGACCAGGTCTTTAGCTTTCTCCATGACTTCAGCACAAGTGTTTCTTTTATTGCTTTCTAAAAAAAAAAAAGTTTTATTTTTAGTACCAAGTAAGTTTTTTTTTCCTACGTTGAATGTGTAGATGTTATCAAATGATAAAAGATCAATTAGTTTGATTTAGTTGTTTGGTGAGCAGCAGAAGGACTGAAGATAGGAATGAACAGAGGACTAAACAGAGGACTGATACTTGTCTGGAGACAGAATTATTGGAAACCATGTAATAAAAAATTCTAATTTCAATGGTTCGTTAGTTTCTCATAGTCCTAAATAAACTCAACTATTACAAGTTCAACTTAACAGACATAGTGACAATCTTAAGAATTAACACACACACACACACAACCTTTTCCTTCATTCACCATTACATGGATTTTCAAAATGTGCATCAAGTACCCACTCACTATCTCCCACCAAAGGTCTTCAGTTGTAAACGCCTAGAGTTACACAAGATGAGAATCACTGAATTTGAGCATGTAATGAAGAGCTGAGCCAGTTAATGCTTTATCTAAACCATGTTTTCATTGGATACAGAAAGATAAACGTAATAGTTTGTTCTTATCATTCGATTTTGGACCAAAGATGTTAACACATTTATCTTGAAGTTGATTTATTGTCCTTGTTCAAGTAGCAAAAAATAAACCGGAAGCCCATTGAAGTAATTATCCTTTAGAGATGCTGGAGATGTCTTGGGCACACATTTTGCAGTCCTGCATCCAACAAAATTAGGCGCATTCTCACCTGGAACTCAAAGGAAAAAGGGAAGAGGGGAAGGCCCAGGAATGCATGGCACCGCGATTTAGATGCAGATACCAAGCAGATTGAGTAAGATGTGGGGACAGTTGGAGAGACTCGCCCAGAACCGAGATGCCTGGAGGAAGCTGATTGGTGGCTTGGCACCCTGACGGGACCACAGGCAGACATGAGATGTTTTCATTATCGTTTGAGTGAGATTTTACCCCCCCCCCCTTTTTTTTTCCCATAAAAAAAGTAATGACGTAACATTTTTCTATTTAGTACAAATGTACTTACCGACTGGTTCCTTGTTGTGTTTGTAGACATCACACATGACAAGCTTGTTGTTGCCTCCCCTGAATGGATCCCTATATAAGGCTCTGGGGTACAGGTAGAGATCAGAGTTGCATCCATCAGACTGCCAGGTGCTAGAACCATCGTAATTCCATATTGGGCATTCTAGAGGCCAAAAAAAATGACTTGAAATATACTAGAGACAGACAAAAGGAATTTTACTATAACCCAGTGGCGTAGCTACCAATGTGCGGGTGGTGCGGGCCGCACAGGGCACCAACTGGAGAGGGGCCCCAAAATCCCCACCGTGTGTATTAATTTCCTATTTCACTGAGCTTTTCAGTAAAAACGACTAATTGTATGGACACGAACAAACATAAACTACTGTATTTTAAACATGAACTAACGCTTTATAAACTAGTCATGTCGCTATTTTGTTTCATTTCCTTAACGGTAATCATTGAATCCAGAATAAATGATGAGGCCGACATACAAATGATGAAAAAAGAAGAAAAGACTTCAATACCGCAGGTTCTAGAGACTAAAGGACAGCACACTCCTCAAAAATTCATATTGAAGAAGCTGAACCATCAGACAGTTTAAACAATACAGAAAGCAGGATAATAAACTCTAAACTGGACGACATTGGAGATTGGCCTAATGTCATCACAGAAAATATTCGCATACATCTTGTCACTCAAGGATCTGAAAGAGTTCAGCGTATGGACAGTCAATTCAGAGAGGTGTATAGACATCAAGAATCAGCTAAAGGAAAGGCTAGAAAGCTTTCAAAGGCTTGATTTTTCCGGCAAATGTCAAACGGCGAGAAAGTTCTTAGAAAGTGGACGTGTTATCCGCCAAAAAAAAAGAATCCTTATTTTGCTTCCCCTGCATACTCTTCTCAACAAGATCAAGTAGGCAACCAAATCTTCATTTAAATCCAAAGATGGATTTAATAAGTGGTTATCCGTGAAATAGAAAAACATGAGACCAGCAGAGCTCACATTAAGTCATCGCTTGTTTGGGGGGAACTTAAAGTTCGTCTGGGAGTAGGGAACAGTATTGACAACAAGGTCCAAGATTTGATTATACAAGAGACGAAAACCTGGAGAGACTACCTGAAGAGAATCTTGGACGTCATTCGTTTTTTCTCAAAGCTAAATCTGGCACCTCGTGGGCATCGCGAGCGAGCTGAAGAAGTGTTGGAAGGGCAAAATCAATGCGATTTCTTGGAGTTAATAAAATTACTATCAAAGTACAATAATTGGCGATCACGCTAAAAACAAATCATACAGCAAGTAAAACAACCCAAATATTTCTCTATTATTTTTGACAGTACACCTGACATCTCAAAGCTGGATCAAATTTCTCTAATTTTACGGTACGTTGTCATGGATAATGACGGGGTGCAGGCTCGTGAGTCTTTTATTGACTTCATCGACACAAAGGACGACAAGCATGCTGCTGGAATCGCTGAGATGATTCTAGAGAAACTGCGTTAGGATGGCTTAGACATAATGGATTGCAGGGGTCAAGGCAATGATAATGCTGCGGTCATGCAAAGTCAAAACTACGGTGTACAAAAAACGTATTCTAGAAGTCAATACCAAAGCACTATTCATTGCCTGCTCAAACTGTTCTCTTAATTTAGCAGGAATTCGAACTGCTGAAGCTGATGTCAATTCGGTAATATTTTTGGTACACTGGACCGTTAACACGCCTTTTTCTCAACTTCAACACACCTCTGGGATATCCTTATCAAAATAATCGGAGCTAGCCTTAAACGTTTAGTTGAGACCCGCTGGAGCACCAGAGGAGAAGCCGTCAAGATAGTTAGGGATACATTTTCTAAAATTGAAGAAACTGGAGACATTAACTAGCAGCGATGAAAATTCATCGACTATATCTGAAGCAGTTGAATTATTAGTTGCTATTCATTCTTTTAATTTTCTCACCTATCTTGGATTTTGGGCTCCTGTATTAACTGAAATTAATGATGTGCAAGTCTACCTTCAAAAACAAGGATTCTCTTTTCGAGACTGCTTATTCAAACTAAAAACAGAGACATTTTTTAAGTAGTAATCGAGAGGACATCGCTGAAGCCAGCATTACCTTTGCCAAGAGCGTGTGCTCAGATATGAGAATCAGTACAGAACCTCAAAAACGTATTGGCCATAAGAAAAAGATACCTGGTGAGAAAAGTGACGACACAAAGAAGAGCTACGAAGGGAAATTTATTATAGGCCTACCTCAGACAGGATTGGTCAAGAAATAGTCACCCGAGTCGAGCAACTTCATGATGTTACAGATAGATATGAATTTTTGTCACCTTCCCAGCTCATAAATCCTCAGGTCGAAATCAATAGTATTTCTAGCGACATTGATAAAAGCGAATTTCTGCTGAAGCGAAAGAGGCTTCAACGGTTTGTCACAGTTTCATTAGAAGCCTCGAAATTTTCAAAACAAGGACCCGTTGAGCCCTTGAATTTTATAAAAAAAAATATTAGCTAGATGATTTAGTCCCGAATATTGTCATCATGATTCGCATGTTTTTTACTATTGCGGGAAGAGTCGCTACATGCAAGTTTTTCCAAACTTAAACTGATCAAGAATTACATGCAATCAACGATAACAAATTTACGACTTACTAATTTGGCCATTTTGTCCATTGAACAAGAGCTGGTGGAAAAGATTGATTTCGATAAAATGATTGATACTTTTGCCAGCAAGAAAGCGCGTAAAATTCACTTGTAGTATGTTTATGTCAACGTGATTTTTTTGAAGTAACAATATTTGATTAATTATTTAGTTCGTCTTTTTTTTTTGGGGGGGGGGGGGGCCACCAAGATGAGGTATCGCACCAGGCACCATATACTCTAGCTACGCCACTGCTATAACCCACTCTAGACAGACATAATGGATTGCGCATTTTTCTTTACTAAAGACAGACAAAATGAATAGTTATATGCCAGAGACAAAATAAATTGTACTATACTAGAGCAGACAAATGAGACAGAGTGATTAAGTTAGTAATGTCAAGTTTAAATAACCCACACAATGGAAAATAATAATGTCAAGGAAATCATTGTTAAAAATACGAATACAAAAAAAGTTAATTTCAAATCTTTAATTATAGGTCATCTTTTGTTTAAATCTAGTGACAGATTTGACATGAAAAGTTTCAGTATGAGATTCTAAGTTCTCTATTGCAACATTTATTAGATAGCAATGCAATTATTGTATTAATGCTCATTCTTGCTTATTCACTTCATTAGTTTATACCAATTTTCAAAGGTGTTTTATCAATTACACTTATGCTAGGCCTTAATTCTTTTTTTGGTCAGTATAGATTTAAGGTACTTAAAATGTGCCTGAGGCCCCAAATGTGACCTTGAGTTTAACGAATGGGTCCAGTGTACTTTGGGTGGGTCATAGAAAGTAGGACTAACCATTCACTAGCCAGTCACCAGGCATGCTGTGGTGACGTGAAATATAGAATGCAACATGGATCAACCAGCATACAGAAATGATTTTTTTTTTCAATCTAGTCAGCTTCGGAGAGAAAGAGAGAAAACGGCCTTGACCGAGAAGCAAAGTCAGGGGCAAAGTTCGCCAGCTGATCAAGTAACCTAATTTTAGGATTATTTTCTTTCTATGACCAAGTTCTGTGGCTTGTGTCAACTCAAGCTCTTATACAAACTAACACACACACACACGCACGTACTTTTCAATCGTAGTAGTTCTGTCTACTCACGTGATCAGAGGTGAAGATAAAATACGAACACCATTAGCGGACAGTTCCCCCCCCCTTTTTTTTTTTTAAAATAAAAACTACATCTAAGTTTTGCAGTATCGCTAAAACTAAATATAGTTCAAGGGAAGTAAGTCAATGCTTTTTTAGAATGGTGTATAATAACAACATACAACCAAAATGTCCCCATCATCAAGTAATTGCTTTTTTGTTAATCAAAAGTAGAGTGTGTCGTTTTACGATTTTATTATCGATTTACGACTTGAATACAATCCTACAGAGCAATTATTTGTCTATTTTGTGAGTTTTACGTTTTTGGATGTTCCTTCAGAGTCGAAGATTATTGCGTCTCGGCCCTATAGCGTCTACACTCCTGCAGGACAGCGGGGGAGGTGAGGATAATTCAGGCAGGGCTTGAACCCGGGACAACAGTCCAGACCACATATCACACGACCAGACTATTAGTAGTGTGTGTGTGTGCTTACAATGGCACACTAAGTCCAGCACTTCAGATTTTTTTTGATTTTTTTGTTGCTGTTTGTTTTGTTTTTTTTTTCCTTATAGAGATACCCCCATTTTTTTTCAATTTTTCTTATTCTTTATTTTTTTCTTCCCTTTAAACCTAGTTAAGCGAAGATTGCTTTGATCTACATTCGTAAAATAAACACCTAGATATCTCGTAAATAAACACCTAGATATATCGTAAATAAACACCTAGATATATCGTAAATAAACAACTAGATATCCCTGCACGAGATGTCAACACTGACTTTTTTTCCGTACCGTTTTTTTCTTCTCTGAAGCTTTGTGTGAGTGTGTTTTTCGCTAGCCCTACCTGCTTACCCACGCTAAACTATACATGCAATACAAAGCAACGCGTCTGCTTTTATCATTTCATCCTTGACCTTTCCGTCCAGCAGGTTGTCAACACACTGTTTATTGCACTGACCAACTTAAACCCTTTTATTTACATTCCTGGCTGAAACTGGTTTACCGTACGGAAGTCTGAGGTCACAGTGCACTCGGATTGTGTGTAAAAAAAATGTCCCTTACTCCGGGATAACTAACCACAATAGTGATAACAACAATACAACTACACACAACTAGCCTTAGCTTCAAAACTCACAAAGTAAGAGATCTAGGTCCATACAGAACCAAAGCTGGGCTGGGTACATGATAGGAGGACGGAACAAGATGGGAAAAAATGTGTAGACTTTGAAAGAACACTATAGTAACAAATACAATACATCTATTGTACGGGTTAGCCCTGGGTTGCCCCAAATGCCTAAAGTATTTATACTTAGTGCTGTGAAAAACCAAAAGACTCGTAAACAATAAACTAGATATCCATTGGATTTGTTTCTGTGGTTGTAAAGAATCGAGTTCAATATGTGTTATAAATATGTTGTTATTATTATATTATTGTTATTATGATGACATGCAGAGAGAGAAACATTGGCATCTGTTCACTTGTTGGACAGTGTTACGTTGAAAAATCTGTGCTCCTATTAACAAAGAGAGACACACACAGACAGAACCAGAGAGGCAGACAGACAGACAGAACCAGAGAGGCAGACTAATGTGTCTGTTAATTACCTTTGGCTTCCTTGGGGACGAAATCCAAAGTTCTGCCCTTTGACCTGATACCTTCTCCGGTACCATCTATCCAAATGTACTCGACCTGACAATACTCTTTTGGCTGCTCGAGATCCAAGAATCTTTTCAAGACTGTTTTGCTGGTTTTCACTGGGTGAGACTTGGAGGCCTAAAGAAGATAAACAACTTGTGATATATTGTTTCTTTCACACGATCTGATTTGAAAGTTGTTTTTAGTTTGACAAAAACAAGCTAGTCTCTCAACCCACGTGACGACTCAAAGAGAAAAAAAAAAGTTTTCAAAATAATACAATAAATTCTCCCTAGAGACAAAGATGTTTAGAAGGCGAGTAAAGTGGCCACTGGCGAGGAAAGTGACCGCTGGCGGGTAAAGTGCCCAATGACGAAAAGAAATGATGCGATCAAGATGGTGGTTGATGTCACAAAAAACATGACACATGGAAAGACAATTTTTGGTCACCTAATAAGACTAGTCTCCAATCAAGAAGCCCAGAGAGCTTAGATCATTAGATATCAGTAAAATATGGCAAAGGAAGGCCAGAAAATAGATGTATTGATATAGTGAAAGCAAAACGTTAATATCTCACGCTTCGCTGGGTTTTTGGTCAAGTGGCACTCATCCTTAAAAAGTCGAGGGCATGTATCATCAGGTACCTACTAAGTACTTAAGAAGGAACTACGCTAGGATCTCATCAAAATTCAAATATAAGTCCATCTTGTCATTTTGTATTCACCAAGGACTCAAGACACAATTTGTCTTTAAAAAAACGTAAGAGCGGGAAGAGTGCTGCCATACTAGCTTATTTATAAATTGTGTGATTGGCATCAAAACAAAAATCAACATCAAGTAACCAATAATTGAACTTTCTTTAGAAAATCAGTTAAATTGACAAAGTTCTAATAGTTTTAATAAATAATTCAGTTAATTATTTATTTAT
>JADKLZ010009314.1:1008-14989 GCA_021533235.1 Biomphalaria straminea | reverse complement strand
ATTGACTCTAATGATTGACTCTAATGATTGACTCCAATGATTGACTCTAATGATTGACTCCAATAATTGACTCTAATAATTGAGTCCAATGCTTTTTTGTGGATTTTTTATCCCTCAATCTTCTCTTTCTTTACTGTCCATCTTTTGGAGTCTGAGTTTTATTCTTTAAGCAATAAAACACGGTAAAAATAAAAGAAGTTGAAACGATAGGGAAGAGTGTGGAGGGATATAATGTAATATAACGTAAGAAAGTGAAATGGTGAAAATTGCTAGATATTCAGAAAAAAAAAAAAAGAAAATAGACAATGTGAAGGATACTATACCAAAGTTCACGTTGGCTTATTAAATGCTAAGAATTTAATTTGTGTTACATGCAGTTATTTATACTTACATGTGAATAGTTTTATTCTGCAGAGGTAAAAATGTAATGCAATTTTAGCATACCAGTAATTAACTAATTGTTTACTTTGTATTTTATTGATTCATGTTTTGTCTATGCTAAGTATTAACTTGATCCGAGAATTAGTGTGGGAGAAATAACGTCTACGCACTTTTTACCAGACAGACAGACAGACAGAAATGCAAACAAACAAAGTGATTTTATATACGCTTTGTAAAAAAAAAACGTGTGATCTACTGAATATATAAAGATTTTGAAGACATTAACCTGTGCTTCTGGTGATAGTTTGAAGAGGTCAAGAAGAAAACATTGCTTGTCCTCAACAAAAGTTTAGAGTGTAAAGTTTTGTTAGAATAAATTCTTGGGACTAAATGGGGACTGACCTTCGATCAAAATGTTTTGTTAACATCGAAACTGTCCCTCTGATCTTGTCTGGAACTTTGTAAGACATCAAACTGACATGAACAATATACCCAGGTTAAACTTAGAAAGATACAATTAATTTTTTTTTAAAGTTATGTTATTTCAACAAAGACTTCTGATCCTATTGTATCTTATGAAATACAACGTTACTTCAAAAAAAGAAGATGATTACGCACTATGCCTGTTCCTAGGTCAATCTAGTTATGCATGTTAAGCAATGTCTTAAATTCTGCCAAGTCATTGGTTTTCCTCACTGACTCAGGCAACCTATTCCATGCTCCAATAGCACTAGGTAAGAATGAGCATCAGCACAAATTTGTCCTAGTATATGGAACGAGGAATATGCTTTTATATTTGCGACTTAAATGGAGCTATCTAGTTATTCATATACTCGAACTAACTACTAATTCATAGATCTATGAACTCTCTAATAATTCAAAGCCACTACATTAGACATGTCTAGTTATTCATATACAGAACAGTGGAATTATGAAGTTATTCAAACAGAGTCAGTGCCAGAGTTTAGTAAGTGAAGGCCCTGAGCTGGATTTCTGAGGAAACCCCAAAGCTCTTCAAGCTTCAATGTAAATACATTTAATAATAATTTAGATATATTAGAAGTAAGTAATATTTTATAATAAAAAATATAGTAAATATAAATTTTAATCTCATTTACTAATTATTTTGTTGTTCATGATATGGTATATTTTTGACATTAGTAGGCTCACTTTATAGTCAGGTCGGAACACTGGAACTATTAAGCTATTCATAAGTAGAACAGTAGGAAGAACAGTATGACTAGTTGTTGAAAGCCATAAGGAAACTATTTATTTATGCCAAATTTGGCATAAATAAATAAAAACAACAGTGGAAATATCTACCTACAAAATGTATTTTAGATCAACTTTAATACAGTAGGTAAACAAACATTAAACAACGAAACAAAAGGAAAAAATTATAACGATAGGCAGCAATTATTGACATTATTTAATGTTTAAACAGTTAAAACATTGTAACAATCATAGAAACAGACAATAATAAATCTACATCAATAAATCAACTTTTAACAATGTGCTAAAATGTTTATACCCAATCATACAATAACATCATTTACTATTTCATTGATACAAGAACTAAGTGAAAGACAGGTCAATGTTTCTATTCTATAAGCCATTCAATGTGTCACACAAGTTCACTCTCATGAGGTTCAAAGGTTACCATTATACACTAATATTTTTAAACTCACTAATCAAAGGTCTCATTATATATCATGTAATAATGTCTTTGTGTGACTGAGGGTCTAACTTTAACCCTTTAATGAATACCCTTATGAAAGACAGCCTATAATACAAACAGGGTATTCACATCACACTCTGAGACACTCTGTACTGACTGAACACAACACCCCCCCCTCACATGTAACCAGTTCATGCTATGAAACAAAATTTAACCCATTGATGCTTAAAGCGCAGAAAACATTGAGATTTTTTTTTAAAAACATTAGCTTGTAGATTAAGTAAAAATAACAACAAAACAAGCAGTATAGGCATGAATGGGTTAAACATATAACTTGAGTTGTTCATCTTTGAATACCCTTATTTTATATTTTGATAATCTCCCTTTATATAAAAATAAACCAAAATGATATATGTTTGATGATACATTGATAATGAAACAAACCATCATATCAAGCTAAATTTACCCAAAGATAACCACAATGCTAACATGAAACCTTGTGGTAAAAAAAAATGTACCCACCTATGTTACATAATTCAACATAGATTAAATTTTATGCTAAATACATAAGAATTAATTTGTATAAATAAACTAAAGAAAACATATCTGACATTTGCTAGATTTGACAAGTTCATTTTTAGTGTAAATCTTTCAAGCTTATCAAGTAAGTCACAAACATTAATTAGATTCAATTAAAAAGTCTCTCCTTGGAGTAACAGTTATTTATGATTAAGAATTATGTTAAACATCATAGACCTGAGTTCTCTGTCATGGCCATTTTGTTTTCTATCATTATAAACATAGGCAAAATATGGGACTTGCAGAATAATAATAACATTATTTTGTAGATATTTTGTAGTAACTCAATGCTGAAAGATTACACATAAAAAATTAATATTAAAAATCTTCCCATTTGATGAACAAAATACTTTAGAAACTAAAAATTTCGATTAAGAAAACAAAAATTACAAAAAGACATCTTCAAATATTTACAAGTTGATAATTTCATCCTGCTTCATGCCCCAATATGCAAGAAGACTTAACATAACCTTGGACGAGGATGACGTTAGTGTTCCAAGTGGTCAATGGTCAGTGGTACAAGCAATTAGACTTTATTCTAATACAGTGGTTCTGACAATAATCTCTGTCACGGAGTAAGGATCACAGTTGGATGCTGGTCTTCTGTCCTCCAAATAACCTTTCTTGTCCTCTGCTACCTGTCTTGGAATACGAATACTGGCACCTCTGTTGGAACACACAAAAACATATGCATTGAAATACTTCCTATAAACATGTCCTTAGCTCATCTGCAGAATTATTACTTAGCAACACATTTTTTTCAAGACTTTTGAATCAATTCTAAATTTCACATTTATGGACCTTTCCATTATATAAATAAGACAGGCTATTAGCATAGCAGCAATGAGGAAATTCTTTTCAATTTTTGTACAAAACATTCTTTTTTAATTTTTTTTCTAAGAACTATTTACAACTGTCATTGTTCTTGTTGACTAAGGCTAATAGAAACAAACCAATACAAGGCTTGTGGAGTTCGTAATTCATGATTGCTGCTTACTGTGAAGCCACCATGATCAAGAGCCACACTTAGATGAGAGAATGACTAGCCTATGCAAAGGGGCATAACCAATTGTAATATATTTCAACAATGATTAAATTTGTTATCTACACCCAGAATTGAACAACTTTTGTCAACATATTTCCCATCAGACACTCTGTACAATATAAATTACATATGTTTTAAACATATTGCTTATTTAACAAATGTATTTACCTGTTGGCAACACCAGCAGAGAACTGGTCAATGCTGGATGTTTCATGGGAGCCTAGAAGACGTCTTGCATTGTCCTGGCCATTCTTGGGATCATAAGCCCGGATGTGTTCTTTCTGTTTCAAACTCAGTTTCTCAATGGCTTTCTCAATCTCTCTGAAAGTAAGAGGAACAAGAATGATTACATTGATGATGAAACTGTACAAGTGGCAGATGTTTTGTTTTAAATATTTCAGTTGTTCCTTCAGATTTGAAAATAATAACCTCCTAACAAAAAATCTCCCGCAGGATAATGGGAGATGGCAGTGGGCAGGGTTTGAACTAGGGACCTTCAAGACCATCGGTAGACAGTCCTAAGTGCATCCAACATGACCAGGCAGCACTCCATCTTTGATAGGGCTAAAGTATAAGAGGAGAAGGTACTTTCCATTCTATGCTTTGGTGGTGAGAAGGTATCAATAGGTTGATAGTTGTAGCTCTAGACAACTAGTCTTACTAAGCCTTGATAATTTTTTTTTCTTAATTCAGAACTTAGAGATATAAGATTTCAAAAAAAAAATTTGATGAGCTTAACCTTTATTGGCACTATATTCAGCTTTTACTTTCCATGTAGCTGTATGTCTAGAGTAATAAAGCTACAAGATGTGTAACAATTGAAACAAACTACAAGTCACTATAAAACTAAAACACACATCCTTCTCTAGTTCAAGTCACTCCATGCATTTAGCTTTTGGCATGTTTTGATTTTACTTTACCCCCCCCCCCCCTCCTTTTCCAGCCTCTCATTGAACTAAATACCAAACTACCTAAGTTTTAATGGTATCTAAAAGTCAAGAGAGTCCAGTACACTGATGAAGTGAGATAGTTTTGTCTATTATACAATGTTGTTTTGCTAAGACTTACGCCAATCCGCCATCCTCTCTCATGGGCTTAGTGCTGTAGTTGCAGTGGGCTCCGGCTCCATTCCAGTTGCCAGGTATTGGTTTGGGATCAAATGTCACCCTGACATCAAACTCTTCAGCCACTCTCAGCAGAATGTATCTGGCTAGCCAGAGCTCATCTCCCATCTTGATCCCTTCACATGGACCAACCTGGAACTCCCACTGGTTTGGAAGAAACAATTTAGAATGCACACTAGATTAATGCAATGGAATAATCTGAGATATAGTCTACAAAATATCAATGTTGACTACATTAACATATGTTTAAAAGATGTTCGGTTAGAATTCATTTACACAATAAAATGTCTCACAAAAAGTCAAAATAACTTTTAAGTCCATTTAAATCTGTTATCATTTAGACTTTTATACTAGACCACAGGTGGAATGCATTCTTTTAAAACAAGAATTAACTCTTTCATAGTCTGAATTCATTTTATTATTATGATGATAAAAGAACGAGTATTCTTTCTCTGGCGCAGCCAGGGTCGAGTTTCGTTAAAGGGAAACAAAATTCATTGTAGTCCCTTTATCAGTTTCCACTGAGGAATTTTCTGGTGATGTGGCAGGTCTGCAGCAGTACCGCCCTCTGACAGGCAACGAGAATGTTCCTGGGAATGCCAAGGGCCTTGAAGGTATCTGTGAGGTCAGTTGTTATTATCTCCTCGGTTGATACCAAGCCACAAAATGGACATAGCATGATGGCCGATGATTATAGGGCACTATCTTGGAATGCTGAGGATGTGTGCAGTTATTTTAGGTAAAAAAAATATTTTGTGTGCCTGAGCTAATTAAATTCCTGATGAATATTTATATTTCACTCTGATTAGATTGTTTGACTAATTATAATAGGTCTGGATCCTGTAGATGAGTAGTCCCCTATATGCCAGAATAACAGGGTAAATATAAAAGATGTAGGCCTAGTGTTTATGGGGTGTGAGTTTGTTTCAGGGTATAGAAAAACTGGACCTTGTGTTCACCTTGTGAGCATTAATTGTGTTTAGTAGGGCTTTTCTATATTTCAAGGAGTAATTTGGGTGATACTGACATCTTTTTCACTACCTTTTAAAGCTTTTTTTTTTTGCTATTTAAAAAAACTTCTGCATTTAATAAACTATAGCCTAGTCCCTAATATGTAGATCCATTGATGGAACACATAGTTACCTGTGAGGGCATGACCTCTGCATTGATGCCACTGATTGTGATGCCTGCATAAAGACATGCCCTGTAGTGGGCCTCCACCACGTCCCTGCCGTACACCTTGTCTGAGCCCACCCCACAGTAATAAGGACCTGGAAGATTCAATGTTGTCAAAGATCATTAGCTAAGTACAAAATAGAATCACTGGCGTTAAGTAGTTCTGTCATGACTTGTATTATTAAGCAGATACACACACTGACATATTAACACACCCACATACAGATATACACACACACACAAAGTCTTTGCCCTATGTATTGAGTTGAGATTACAACAACTTGACATTTATAGTTGAAGTCACCGCCCACTTAACATCACTCTTGTATCTAGCTATCTTTAGTCATCAACGTTACAGATTTTCAAAATAGATTAGATCTTTGTCAAGTCCTTTCAACCATGACTTTTATCTTTTATCTATTTTTTTTTTCATTTAATACAAGATCATGTCACTACAAGACAGTATAATACAAGATCATTTCACTACAAGACATTTTAGAACACAGCCACCACACAGAAAATGCTATTTGTGTTACCCTGTGGGCCTGGGAAGCCCTGTTTGGGCCATCCTAGAGGGTAGCCATCAAAATCTAGAAGAGAGTACTCCTGTTCAATTCCAAACCATGGGACCAGGTCTTTAGCTTTCTCCATGACTTCAGCACAAGTGTTTCTTTTATTGCTTTCTAAAAAAAAAAAAGTTTTATTTTTAGTACCAAGTAAGTTTTTTTTTCCTACGTTGAATGTGTAGATGTTATCAAATGATAAAAGATCAATTAGTTTGATTTAGTTGTTTGGTGAGCAGCAGAAGGACTGAAGATAGGAATGAACAGAGGACTAAACAGAGGACTGATACTTGTCTGGAGACAGAATTATTGGAAACCATGTAATAAAAAATTCTAATTTCAATGGTTCGTTAGTTTCTCATAGTCCTAAATAAACTCAACTATTACAAGTTCAACTTAACAGACATAGTGACAATCTTAAGAATTAACACACACACACACACAACCTTTTCCTTCATTCACCATTACATGGATTTTCAAAATGTGCATCAAGTACCCACTCACTATCTCCCACCAAAGGTCTTCAGTTGTAAACGCCTAGAGTTACACAAGATGAGAATCACTGAATTTGAGCATGTAATGAAGAGCTGAGCCAGTTAATGCTTTATCTAAACCATGTTTTCATTGGATACAGAAAGATAAACGTAATAGTTTGTTCTTATCATTCGATTTTGGACCAAAGATGTTAACACATTTATCTTGAAGTTGATTTATTGTCCTTGTTCAAGTAGCAAAAAATAAACCGGAAGCCCATTGAAGTAATTATCCTTTAGAGATGCTGGAGATGTCTTGGGCACACATTTTGCAGTCCTGCATCCAACAAAATTAGGCGCATTCTCACCTGGAACTCAAAGGAAAAAGGGAAGAGGGGAAGGCCCAGGAATGCATGGCACCGCGATTTAGATGCAGATACCAAGCAGATTGAGTAAGATGTGGGGACAGTTGGAGAGACTCGCCCAGAACCGAGATGCCTGGAGGAAGCTGATTGGTGGCTTGGCACCCTGACGGGACCACAGGCAGACATGAGATGTTTTCATTATCGTTTGAGTGAGATTTTACCCCCCCCCCCTTTTTTTTTCCCATAAAAAAAGTAATGACGTAACATTTTTCTATTTAGTACAAATGTACTTACCGACTGGTTCCTTGTTGTGTTTGTAGACATCACACATGACAAGCTTGTTGTTGCCTCCCCTGAATGGATCCCTATATAAGGCTCTGGGGTACAGGTAGAGATCAGAGTTGCATCCATCAGACTGCCAGGTGCTAGAACCATCGTAATTCCATATTGGGCATTCTAGAGGCCAAAAAAAATGACTTGAAATATACTAGAGACAGACAAAAGGAATTTTACTATAACCCAGTGGCGTAGCTACCAATGTGCGGGTGGTGCGGGCCGCACAGGGCACCAACTGGAGAGGGGCCCCAAAATCCCCACCGTGTGTATTAATTTCCTATTTCACTGAGCTTTTCAGTAAAAACGACTAATTGTATGGACACGAACAAACATAAACTACTGTATTTTAAACATGAACTAACGCTTTATAAACTAGTCATGTCGCTATTTTGTTTCATTTCCTTAACGGTAATCATTGAATCCAGAATAAATGATGAGGCCGACATACAAATGATGAAAAAAGAAGAAAAGACTTCAATACCGCAGGTTCTAGAGACTAAAGGACAGCACACTCCTCAAAAATTCATATTGAAGAAGCTGAACCATCAGACAGTTTAAACAATACAGAAAGCAGGATAATAAACTCTAAACTGGACGACATTGGAGATTGGCCTAATGTCATCACAGAAAATATTCGCATACATCTTGTCACTCAAGGATCTGAAAGAGTTCAGCGTATGGACAGTCAATTCAGAGAGGTGTATAGACATCAAGAATCAGCTAAAGGAAAGGCTAGAAAGCTTTCAAAGGCTTGATTTTTCCGGCAAATGTCAAACGGCGAGAAAGTTCTTAGAAAGTGGACGTGTTATCCGCCAAAAAAAAAGAATCCTTATTTTGCTTCCCCTGCATACTCTTCTCAACAAGATCAAGTAGGCAACCAAATCTTCATTTAAATCCAAAGATGGATTTAATAAGTGGTTATCCGTGAAATAGAAAAACATGAGACCAGCAGAGCTCACATTAAGTCATCGCTTGTTTGGGGGGGAACTTAAAGTTCGTCTGGGAGTAGGGAACAGTATTGACAACAAGGTCCAAGATTTGATTATACAAGAGACGAAAACCTGGAGAGACTACCTGAAGAGAATCTTGGACGTCATTCGTTTTTTCTCAAAGCTAAATCTGGCACCTCGTGGGCATCGCGAGCGAGCTGAAGAAGTGTTGGAAGGGCAAAATCAATGCGATTTCTTGGAGTTAATAAAATTACTATCAAAGTACAATAATTGGCGATCACGCTAAAAACAAATCATACAGCAAGTAAAACAACCCAAATATTTCTCTATTATTTTTGACAGTACACCTGACATCTCAAAGCTGGATCAAATTTCTCTAATTTTACGGTACGTTGTCATGGATAATGACGGGGTGCAGGCTCGTGAGTCTTTTATTGACTTCATCGACACAAAGGACGACAAGCATGCTGCTGGAATCGCTGAGATGATTCTAGAGAAACTGCGTTAGGATGGCTTAGACATAATGGATTGCAGGGGTCAAGGCAATGATAATGCTGCGGTCATGCAAAGTCAAAACTACGGTGTACAAAAAACGTATTCTAGAAGTCAATACCAAAGCACTATTCATTGCCTGCTCAAACTGTTCTCTTAATTTAGCAGGAATTCGAACTGCTGAAGCTGATGTCAATTCGGTAATATTTTTGGTACACTGGACCGTTAACACGCCTTTTTCTCAACTTCAACACACCTCTGGGATATCCTTATCAAAATAATCGGAGCTAGCCTTAAACGTTTAGTTGAGACCCGCTGGAGCACCAGAGGAGAAGCCGTCAAGATAGTTAGGGATACATTTTCTAAAATTGAAGAAACTGGAGACATTAACTAGCAGCGATGAAAATTCATCGACTATATCTGAAGCAGTTGAATTATTAGTTGCTATTCATTCTTTTAATTTTCTCACCTATCTTGGATTTTGGGCTCCTGTATTAACTGAAATTAATGATGTGCAAGTCTACCTTCAAAAACAAGGATTCTCTTTTCGAGACTGCTTATTCAAACTAAAAACAGAGACATTTTTTAAGTAGTAATCGAGAGGACATCGCTGAAGCCAGCATTACCTTTGCCAAGAGCGTGTGCTCAGATATGAGAATCAGTACAGAACCTCAAAAACGTATTGGCCATAAGAAAAAGATACCTGGTGAGAAAAGTGACGACACAAAGAAGAGCTACGAAGGGAAATTTATTATAGGCCTACCTCAGACAGGATTGGTCAAGAAATAGTCACCCGAGTCGAGCAACTTCATGATGTTACAGATAGATATGAATTTTTGTCACCTTCCCAGCTCATAAATCCTCAGGTCGAAATCAATAGTATTTCTAGCGACATTGATAAAAGCGAATTTCTGCTGAAGCGAAAGAGGCTTCAACGGTTTGTCACAGTTTCATTAGAAGCCTCGAAATTTTCAAAACAAGGACCCGTTGAGCCCTTGAATTTTATAAAAAAAAATATTAGCTAGATGATTTAGTCCCGAATATTGTCATCATGATTCGCATGTTTTTTACTATTGCGGGAAGAGTCGCTACATGCAAGTTTTTCCAAACTTAAACTGATCAAGAATTACATGCAATCAACGATAACAAATTTACGACTTACTAATTTGGCCATTTTGTCCATTGAACAAGAGCTGGTGGAAAAGATTGATTTCGATAAAATGATTGATACTTTTGCCAGCAAGAAAGCGCGTAAAATTCACTTGTAGTATGTTTATGTCAACGTGATTTTTTTGAAGTAACAATATTTGATTAATTATTTAGTTCGTCTTTTTTTTTTGGGGGGGGGGGGGGCCACCAAGATGAGGTATCGCACCAGGCACCATATACTCTAGCTACGCCACTGCTATAACCCACTCTAGACAGACATAATGGATTGCGCATTTTTCTTTACTAAAGACAGACAAAATGAATAGTTATATGCCAGAGACAAAATAAATTGTACTATACTAGAGCAGACAAATGAGACAGAGTGATTAAGTTAGTAATGTCAAGTTTAAATAACCCACACAATGGAAAATAATAATGTCAAGGAAATCATTGTTAAAAATACGAATACAAAAAAAGTTAATTTCAAATCTTTAATTATAGGTCATCTTTTGTTTAAATCTAGTGACAGATTTGACATGAAAAGTTTCAGTATGAGATTCTAAGTTCTCTATTGCAACATTTATTAGATAGCAATGCAATTATTGTATTAATGCTCATTCTTGCTTATTCACTTCATTAGTTTATACCAATTTTCAAAGGTGTTTTATCAATTACACTTATGCTAGGCCTTAATTCTTTTTTTGGTCAGTATAGATTTAAGGTACTTAAAATGTGCCTGAGGCCCCAAATGTGACCTTGAGTTTAACGAATGGGTCCAGTGTACTTTGGGTGGGTCATAGAAAGTAGGACTAACCATTCACTAGCCAGTCACCAGGCATGCTGTGGTGACGTGAAATATAGAATGCAACATGGATCAACCAGCATACAGAAATGATTTTTTTTTTCAATCTAGTCAGCTTCGGAGAGAAAGAGAGAAAACGGCCTTGACCGAGAAGCAAAGTCAGGGGCAAAGTTCGCCAGCTGATCAAGTAACCTAATTTTAGGATTATTTTCTTTCTATGACCAAGTTCTGTGGCTTGTGTCAACTCAAGCTCTTATACAAACTAACACACACACACGCACGTACTTTTCAATCGTAGTAGTTCTGTCTACTCACGTGATCAGAGGTGAAGATAAAATACGAACACCATTAGCGGACAGTTCCCCCCCCCTTTTTTTTTTTTTAAAATAAAAACTACATCTAAGTTTTGCAGTATCGCTAAAACTAAATATAGTTCAAGGGAAGTAAGTCAATGCTTTTTTAGAATGGTGTATAATAACAACATACAACCAAAATGTCCCCATCATCAAGTAATTGCTTTTTTGTTAATCAAAAGTAGAGTGTGTCGTTTTACGATTTTATTATCGATTTACGACTTGAATACAATCCTACAGAGCAATTATTTGTCTATTTTGTGAGTTTTACGTTTTTGGATGTTCCTTCAGAGTCGAAGATTATTGCGTCTCGGCCCTATAGCGTCTACACTCCTGCAGGACAGCGGGGGAGGTGAGGATAATTCAGGCAGGGCTTGAACCCGGGACAACAGTCCAGACCACATATCACACGACCAGACTATTAGTAGTGTGTGTGTGTGCTTACAATGGCACACTAAGTCCAGCACTTCAGATTTTTTTTGATTTTTTTGTTGCTGTTTGTTTTGTTTTTTTTTTCCTTATAGAGATACCCCCATTTTTTTTCAATTTTTCTTATTCTTTATTTTTTTCTTCCCTTTAAACCTAGTTAAGCGAAGATTGCTTTGATCTACATTCGTAAAATAAACACCTAGATATCTCGTAAATAAACACCTAGATATATCGTAAATAAACACCTAGATATATCGTAAATAAACAACTAGATATCCCTGCACGAGATGTCAACACTGACTTTTTTTCCGTACCGTTTTTTTCTTCTCTGAAGCTTTGTGTGAGTGTGTTTTTCGCTAGCCCTACCTGCTTACCCACGCTAAACTATACATGCAATACAAAGCAACGCGTCTGCTTTTATCATTTCATCCTTGACCTTTCCGTCCAGCAGGTTGTCAACACACTGTTTATTGCACTGACCAACTTAAACCCTTTTATTTACATTCCTGGCTGAAACTGGTTTACCGTACGGAAGTCTGAGGTCACAGTGCACTCGGATTGTGTGTAAAAAAAATGTCCCTTACTCCGGGATAACTAACCACAATAGTGATAACAACAATACAACTACACACAACTAGCCTTAGCTTCAAAACTCACAAAGTAAGAGATCTAGGTCCATACAGAACCAAAGCTGGGCTGGGTACATGATAGGAGGACGGAACAAGATGGGAAAAAATGTGTAGACTTTGAAAGAACACTATAGTAACAAATACAATACATCTATTGTACGGGTTAGCCCTGGGTTGCCCCAAATGCCTAAAGTATTTATACTTAGTGCTGTGAAAAACCAAAAGACTCGTAAACAATAAACTAGATATCCATTGGATTTGTTTCTGTGGTTGTAAAGAATCGAGTTCAATATGTGTTATAAATATGTTGTTATTATTATATTATTGTTATTATGATGACATGCAGAGAGAGAAACATTGGCATCTGTTCACTTGTTGGACAGTGTTACGTTGAAAAATCTGTGCTCCTATTAACAAAGAGAGACACACACAGACAGAACCAGAGAGGCAGACAGACAGACAGAACCAGAGAGGCAGACTAATGTGTCTGTTAATTACCTTTGGCTTCCTTGGGGACGAAATCCAAAGTTCTGCCCTTTGACCTGATACCTTCTCCGGTACCATCTATCCAAATGTACTCGACCTGACAATACTCTTTTGGCTGCTCGAGATCCAAGAATCTTTTCAAGACTGTTTTGCTGGTTTTCACTGGGTGAGACTTGGAGGCCTAAAGAAGATAAACAACTTGTGATATATTGTTTCTTTCACACGATCTGATTTGAAAGTTGTTTTTAGTTTGACAAAAACAAGCTAGTCTCTCAACCCACGTGACGACTCAAAGAGAAAAAAAAAAGTTTTCAAAATAATACAATAAATTCTCCCTAGAGACAAAGATGTTTAGAAGGCGAGTAAAGTGGCCACTGGCGAGGAAAGTGACCGCTGGCGGGTAAAGTGCCCAATGACGAAAAGAAATGATGCGATCAAGATGGTGGTTGATGTCACAAAAAACATGACACATGGAAAGACAATTTTTGGTCACCTAATAAGACTAGTCTCCAATCAAGAAGCCCAGAGAGCTTAGATCATTAGATATCAGTAAAATATGGCAAAGGAAGGCCAGAAAATAGATGTATTGATATAGTGAAAGCAAAACGTTAATATCTCACGCTTCGCTGGGTTTTTGGTCAAGTGGCACTCATCCTTAAAAAGTCGAGGGCATGTATCATCAGGTACCTACTAAGTACTTAAGAAGGAACTACGCTAGGATCTCATCAAAATTCAAATATAAGTCCATCTTGTCATTTTGTATTCACCAAGGACTCAAGACACAATTTGTCTTTAAAAAAACGTAAGAGCGGGAAGAGTGCTGCCATACTAGCTTATTTATAAATTGTGTGATTGGCATCAAAACAAAAATCAACATCAAGTAACCAATAATTGAACTTTCTTTAGAAAATCAGTTAAATTGACAAAGTTCTAATAGTTTTAATAAATAATTCAGTTAATTATTTATTTAT
>JADKLZ010009313.1:0-19449 GCA_021533235.1 Biomphalaria straminea | reverse complement strand
TGATGTTATGTTGGCTGTTGATGTTATGTTATGTTGGGTAATGATGTAATGTTGGATAATGATTTTATGTTGGATGTTGATGTTATATTATGTTGGATAATGATGTTATGTTATGGTGTGTGTTGTTATTAATTTATTTTGGATGTCATTATGTTAAATTAGATGTTGTTATAAACTAAACGATGAATTAAAGAATGATTTAATTGGTTGAAGAAAGTGGTTTGGACACAATACAGATTGATGTGAAGAAATCTTCTATTCTCACTCGAGGTCTTTGTGTCCATAGGAAACAGAAATTACTAACTTTTTTTTTACGACTTATTAAGTGTGATCGACTGCGAATAGCAACACTCTCTGGTCCCCAGGATCATCTTATTATGGCTATTCCTCTTCTTGTATCACTCGGTGCAGAAGTGTACGGTGTGAGAACCAGTGAACAAGAGGTATTGACTTTATTTCCCAAACAACCAAACACTATTTGACGATTGTGAGAGAGAGAGAGAGAGAGAAAGAGAGAGAATGACAAGAGGGCTCGTGTTTGTTTGTGTGTGTAATCAGCACGTGCTTGGAAACGGGTCAAAAAAACATTTGTGGCGTTAGCGGCTCGCCATGATCAGCTGACCTGTGAGGGTGTGTCTGTGCGCGTGTGTGTGTGTTTTGTTGTGATAATACATGATATAACCATTCGATACGGAAAATACGTCAAGAGAAGTTGTTTTTTCACTCGGCCTAAAATTTATCGGGAAATTATTCAGCGGCGCAGACAGACCAGACCAAGAGGGAGGGGGGGGGGGGGGCAAGTGAGTTATGGCCCGTCACAGCATAGAATTGTGTTTGTGATCTCAAGTGAAAATATTTTCAAAATATCAATTTGTGTCTAACCTGAAAGCACTGGTTCCACGCATGCGCCCTCAAAATAGTGAACCCCTGGTAGCTGAATGGTAAAGCTCTTGGCCTCGAACTCGAACCATATAGACAATATCCCAGAGCGCATACCACACGACCAGGCAGCCATCCATTTTTTTTTATCACCGAGCCGACGAGCCTATTTCAGGTTAAGAGTGTCGTGAAAACGAAAGTGCTAACGTATATAAGAGAATTCAACGACATTGGATATATCGTCAGTCTTTTCATTATCTCTATGGTCTCTAGTGTACATACTGAGCTGCTGAACGCAGTCATTCTAATGTAACCTAACAGCGGTTCTTTTAGTAAGACTGATATTAAAACGTAACTGTGTTTCACTGTTATCTCAAAGTTAGATTTGGTCAAAGTTCAAAGTTAAAGAACTAAAACTACAACTATAGACTTTAAAACAGCGAAAAGGGCAGGGGGGGGGGGGAGAGCGGAGGATTGTAAGGGAAAAAAGCTTCTAGTTTCCAGTTTTAAACGTTTGTTGACCTTTCTCATAGTTCATAAAGGTCATTTTTTTTTAAAAAAAAGGGCTTTGGTTTTCACCAAGAAAGGACTCAGACCCCAGACTACACTGAGCTGTCCTTACTTAACAGCTTGCCATGATCCCTCCACAAAAGTAGAGAGTGATACATTCTATCGTACTATCAGAATACTGAGTAGTTGTATCCAAGTATGTAGACACTTATAATTCTCTTAAGAGTGAATTTAGTTAGGGGGTGGGTGGGAGGGAATGAGTATCTACTCCTCCGTCACCTCACACTTCTGTCTAGAACATAAATTTATGCGTATCAATGTCGTCACTTAACAGATTGTATATAACTCCGTTACTTCCTGGATAGGTTGAGATTATAATACACGTATTTTTTAAGCATTCATCGAAGTTGTTTTTAAGTTGTTACTATAAATGTTGTAACAGTACAATAACATTATTTTTTTCCCCAATCAAGTATATTTGAATATGATATTTGAAAAAAAAAAGACACTTTATTTCTTGGGAAATAAAAAAGAGGATTGATTCACCCGGAAGACATGGCTTCATAGAGATGTAAGCACATGCCGAGGATTTGTGCCCTGTACGAATGTCTAGATTAAGAAAAGTGGGTGTGTGTCTAAATTTAGAATCGGGAAGTTCAGTTTACAGACCAAGGTATTATGTTTGTTGACCTGTACGTATTCTACAAGATGATATTTAATAATAGTTTATTCCTTTTAATTCTAATATTAAAGTACGTGTGTATATTTTAAAGTATTAAGGCCTGGTCAATTTTCATGCAATCTGTAAGACTGTGACTTACTGCCATATTTAATCAGGATACGACGTCGCCTCCTGTATGCTTAGATACTTTCCTTTATCAGGACTTCTTGTTTATCTGACTTGGAATTCCAAAGTGCGTCAATCGATAAGTCCTGTTGATAATTGGTCTGGTCACAAGCTGTTTCAATTTGAAAGGAAAATGAGAAAGAGTACGTTACCGAAATGAAACAATAACAAAGAATTAATGATTAATTAACATATTTGTGGTGGGTGAAGTCTGAGTGATATAATGTCTAACGAGCTACCGCCTAGCTAGGAGGCGAATACAGTTTTGTAAGTAGCCAAGCAATGAGGTCATCAGTGGAAAGAAGTTTTCAAGTACATAGGCGGCAACCATGACTTGGGTCTATTTTTAAACATGAATCCGGTATAGACAGATACAACAGGTATACAGGATACACACATGGGCGCCCGCAGGGGGGTGCAAGGGGGTGCACTTGCACCCCCCTGGATTCTGAGTAGCAAAATTCTAGACATTACCATTTTTTTGCATCATTAAATCAATTAATTTCTTAGTAGCCACTGAGCAAGTAGTAAATCCACTGTAGTACAATCATAAGGATAAGTTAATGTTCGAGTTGACTATTCTAGGTTTAATAGGAATAGATGGCCGACGTGCACCCCTCTAGATTCTAGTAGCCACATTGTAGCAAATTTTATAAAAATTAATTTCTTAGAAGTAGCAATTTAAGAGGTTTCGCTTCCACTGAAGTACAGCTGTAAGGAAAAACTAATGTTTCAATAAACTAGAATATGCTCATCAGTTGTTGATGGCTGACCATGTACGCTTTATTATAGTCTTGCAATTTTTTGTACTATAACTATAAGTGTGAAATATTCTATTGCACGTAAGTCGTGACAATACGATAAATGTGAAAGCTTCTTTGAGAAGAATGAGGAGTGCAGTCATATGTGTAAATGTATTTATGTTATGCGGAATTAAGGTCGGTTTTAGTTCTAGATATTATGCATTTTTTTTTTGTATTTTCTATACATTAGTTCTAGATTGCAGGTTAAACACGTCCACCAGTTTACGATTGCAGACTATACAAGAAATCTCTTAATAATAATAAAGTTTTATTTATAGAGCGCTGTTAACAAACTTGATGTAGGCTCAAGGCACTGTGATAACATTACAAACATAACAAGGTTACAAAGACAGTTTGTGAGAAAACGCAAACTCACTATTGGTCCCCGAAGTGGTCCACCCATGCAGGTAAAAAGACAGGTATCAATATTTTCAGAAAGAACATCATAATCAAATTCTTTCAAAGAAAAATGGAAAAAGAAGGTTGATAGATCTTGTGTGGTCCAGTAGACCAAAGGATATGTGAAAGTGAATGTGGAGTCAAATGTGAACCTGGCTATAATTGATATATTATATTGAATATCTTATTGATTTAATTGTCTGTAAGGGTCAATCTCTAAAAAAATGTCCTTTTTTCTGTTGTCAATGTATTGTCGTTGCTGGTAGTTCACGTGATAATATGAATACCTACTTATTAATTGTTGTTTTAAATTATGTTCCACTTATTTGCATATTAAATAGATTTGTTTCTTTTTAAAAAAAGGAAACATTATTTTTGGATAGGTATTATAGCCTGTATGATAAAGCTTAAGTAGCGTAGCGACACAAATCTAAAAAAAATAATTTTCTACAAAAGTAGTCTAAAACCATTCGCATAAATGTGTTTAAAATATGGTTATACTAAAGAGCTTCCCGTATTTGTTACTATTTATAGTGAATAGTTGTAAAAGTGGTGTATTTTATGAAAACACTGCTTGCATAAGTGAATTAAAAAAATTAGATTTTCGCTTTTAGAAAAGCAGAATCTAGTCTTGTTTTCCGATGGGCTATTCGTGCGGCGTTATTCAGAATTCGCTGCAGCTTTGCTATTTCGTCATCAGATATACCTGCTAGCTAGCAAGGCGTCGCAGTAGTAAAGTCGGGAGAGTGTTATGAATGCTATATCTAGCTTTTTTTTTGACTCCGTCGTCAAACTGAGTCAAACATGGTCGGATATGACCTTATCATTGAAACTGAAGATAACGGCCCTATGGAGACACTATGGAGTGAGAAATAAGAACCCAGTCACAATTTTGGAATGATTTGTTTGGCGATTTTCTGTTAGATCGACCGTAGGTAGGCATAGACAGAACGGATAAGCTTAACAACGCGTAAAGTAAATTGTTTGTTCAAATGTTAAATATTTAATTTGAAACAAATATTTAAAGGTTACTTATTATCGTATATGGGGGGGAGGGGGGAACCAGTTCCTTTCTTTAATATTCTCCGTAGACGGAAATTTGCACCCCCCTGGAAAAAATCCTACGGGCGCCCATGGATACACACTAGATTTACGGTCTGTAGTACATGAATTCTAGTACTACGAAATTTTAGGTTTAATTTTGAAATATTTTGGAGCACGACAAATTACGTGTGAGCCTACATATTGCGTAACTCTCAGCTGCCTCCAAAACACACCTTTAAATGACCTACTAAAATCCCCTGTGAAACGCGGCACTCATCCTTAATCTTTAAAATCCAATTTTTTAACGACAATGTTTTCGATTCCGAAAATTAAGAATGATTGCAGTGTTTCACATGGCCTCGAAAACCCAGTCACGACCTGCATATTTTTTTATGCATCCCGTGCAGACAAAGCAGGGGGGAGGGGGTCTTTTCATCTTCTGTCCCTGTTTTTTATTTATAAGGGCTTTCCTTTGGGCCTTACACAGGCGGCCAAGCCGTGGCCAAACTATTATGGCTTCTCAGCAACACATTTCACAGGTATTAAACAAAATATTTCAATCTTTTTACTTTGAAGAGTTTCACAAGCATGTTTCCTGTGTCAGTGATGTCATCTTATCGAGACTTCATGGACCATTGTCTCGTTAGAGTACTATCTGCAAGTCTGATCCTAGTAACACGTGTTAATCAATGCTAAAATAATATTTATACACAGAGTAACAAACCAACACTACAACAAAGAAGTAGAGTTTACATTTCTATTGAACAAGACTTATTCATCAAATTAAACTACAAATGGCTATGTTTGTAAAATGTTTTTGTTTTACAGGTTTCGGATGTTCCTTCAGAGTTGAAGATAATTACTTCCTAGTCCAAACCTCTAGCAGGACGACAGGGGATGGGAGCGGGCAGTGTTTTTACCCTGGACCGTCGATAAATCTGAACGACAGTCCAGCGCGCAAACCGCTCACCAGGCAGCCACTAAGCTATATGTGCGTTATACTATATTCTAATAGTTTTTAATAAGTCATGAACACTTGTGAACGTTGTTAGTTTACTTAATAACTTGGGCTGGAATTACTACAGTGCTGACTGCTCGGTCAACTTGTCAATTACAGAATTTTTAAACAAATACCCACGTTAAATGGGCCTATAATCAAATAATAAATAAAAGAAATGCCTCGATTCTAAAGAGTAAAGATGGGAGCAGTGTCTCACATGGCCACCTAAACCCAGTCGCGACCTGCATCTGATCACAGCCCTCTTTATACACAAGATCTGATCCAGACAAAGCCTCCGCGCCGGGGATATACTTAATTAATCGGCCTATTGAACTATATGCCTATATACGTAGAGAAATGAAGAATCTAATATGTATTTATTTCTAAATTTATTCGAAAGAGAGTATTTGCCTCTTACAGATACACGTTTTAAATCCGGCACTGAACATCATAAATGTAAATACTAGTAGGAGTCGTAGGAGTGTTTGCTGTTAGTGGTGTTAATGTTCATTGATTGAGTGACAACTAAAATAAAAAGGGGGGGGGGGTGATATTTAAAAATGTAAAAGGTATATTAGGAGTAAGTCAAATACAATGTACTTACTGGTCAATCCAATTGACTGTAGTTGTTATTATTGTAGATATATCCTAGTGAGGTCTCGCTGTTGGTGCTAAATGAACACAATGTTGCCAACTTATATAGTCGATTAGCTAACCAGTGGGCGAAGGACTGTCTATTTATGCACCCCCCTCCCCCCCCCCCAAGCTGTCGTAAGACTGCCCATGCGAGGCATGCGTGCCCTGGTTCTCAGACGATCACAATTATAAATAGATTTTGTTTTAACACAAGCTCCCACCACCCTCGCTTTTAGGGGGGGGGGGATACGACATTCTTTCTTTCTTTCTTTCTTTCTTTCTTTCTCGATTTGTATCCTTCTCCCCTCCCCACTCCCAATACCTGGTCTCATAAGGTGTGAATTGTCCAACGGAAACATAGGTAGCTTTAAATATGATGTAAGAAATGGAAAACTATCCCCGTGTCGATCCCTGAGGGGAGGAAATTGAAATAATTTAAATAGGTCAACATGCTATTTATAGCACCTGGCATGTGCAAATATTGATAGGCCTTTTGATGATATCGTCTTCACCAGTTCACACTCTTGCAAATCTTTCTCAATCTTTCATTCCTAGTTTCTCTCCCTCCTTCTCTCTTCCTCTCTCTCTTTCTTTCTTTCTCTCTCTCTCTCTCTCTCTCTCCGTCCTTCTTTGTTTTTGTCTAGTTTATTAATCCAGACTAACACTATAATATAGGCTAAAGCTCTCCCTCTCTCTGTTTCTATCATTCTCTCCCCTTTTCTCTTTTTTTCACTCTCTCTTTCTCAAATTTATTTCTCTCTTTCTTTTCCTATCCGTTTCTCTATTTTCCTCTCTCTCTCTCTCTCTCTCTCTCTCTCTCTCTAACTCTTTCTCTCCCCATCTCTCTTTCTAAATGTCATGTCATTTACTTGGACACACTTAATATCCTATGACTGGAATCGCCCCTTTGACTGAGGTTGTCTAACTTTGACTTTGGGCCCTACTTTCGTCTTGTGTGGGCCACCATTGGGCCAGGACAAACATTTCATAGTAGAACATGTAACAAAATAATTTTCTACACGCGTTCGTAACAACAAAATGGCAAAGAATGTGTTAACAAATTGACTTACAAAAAAAAAGGGCGAGGGGGCATCCAGAATTTTCAATTCGAGAAGGAGGGGGGTGATGATTGTGTACGTTGTAATTTCTTTGTTTAGTTTTCTAGTTTTAATATCTGGTTTACTTTACTAAAGCAATACAAAACAGTAGCATAGATAAAGAAGAAAAACTGATCTGGAGAAATAAGGGGGGTTATAAAAGGTAGCCTAAGAAAAAACGGTAAGAACATAAAAATAGGAAGATTTGGAAAGAGAAATAAGATAGGATAATTTTTATTGATCAAATCTGATGGAAATTCAGTTTAATTACAATTGGCAACCTCAGCGTAACTACTGTACAAAAACAATATTGATGAAAAATTCGAACAACATTCACATACGAACACACATACACATTCACAACCAGCGCTATATGTTAATAAAGAAATATGTTAGACGATGTAAAGAACAATGTTTTAAAAAGAAAAAAAAAATCGAAAACTAGATGCTAAAAAATTAGTGGCCACACTGGGAAAACACTAGTTTGATCGATATAATTTTCAAAGTAAAAAAAAAAAAAGTAAATTTAAATTTGGCTACATAACTAGGTCTAGATCTCGATCTAACATCGGCTCATAAGAATCAATTAACATATAAGAGTAATACAATTCTAAGTCTCACAACAAGATGGGAACAGTTTGAAGGTAACTCAGTGCAGATCTATACATTACATAAAGTTGCATCAAATTTGAATCCTGTTCTCTAGCTCGAGCTTAGCTCGTAATTTGAATTTATTTCCTTGGGCAAAGATCTCGAATAACACATTAGGATTTAATCATCTAGGACAAAGTGGTGAGTCGGTGAACAGATTAATAATCTTGTCTAATGTCTATTATTATAATTTCTACATACACTGATACATGGTTTGCACGACAATAAAACACTTAACCATAACCTCCAGATTCAAAAACAAAATTTAACAAAATACTCAGAAAGACACAAAGAAAAAGGCACATTCCTCGTCCCATATGCTAGGACAAATTTGTACAAAAGCTCCTTCTACCCTAGCACTATTAGAGCATGGAATGGATTGCCTGAGCTAGCCAGGAAAACCATTGACTTGGCAGAATTTAAGTCATTGGTTAATATGCATGACTGAATGCATGACGCGTAGGACGTAATCATCTTCTTTTTTTTGAAGTAACGTCTGTATTGTATAAGATAAGATAAGAATGCTAGAAACGTGACATTTGCATTTTATTTTCATATCATTTTTACAAAACTTATACCAACTCATTTTGTCTGCCTCGTTACAGTTTCTACACATTTTTTTCCCTACAGCCAAGCTGAAATTTCGCCCAATTATTTGTTTCCTGACAACACAAGAATCCATTGTTTTTTAATATTAACCAATTAGTTAGTAAACTAATGGTAATTAATTATTTCGGTATCTCGAGCAAGGGAAAGAAATAGTACTTGACTGAAGTGGTGGTATGCACTGAATATACGTCGCCGCTTTATAGTAAGTTTGAAACAAACAATATATAACTATACATTCTTCTATTTTTATATCTCTACATTAGCAGAGTGGTTAGTATGTCGGCTTGAGAAGGCTTGAGCCATGAGTTCAAATCGAGGTCGCCCCCCACTTTTTTTTTTTATGAATGCTTTAAAAAAAAACAATTACAGCGACATTTACAGGCCCCCCCCCCCCCCCCCCCCCAATTTTCCCAATTAGTCCAGACAAGTGATAGTATTATAGCGTATTGAAAACGCTATAGCCTAAGCATGAAATAGTGCTATACAAAGCAATTGGTAAAACTATTTCTAATCGCATAGATTTATTGTTGTTGGCCTAGAACTCTTGATCAAATTTAACTCCATGACTAATCCAAACTAAATGATACAATTACACTTTGTATAAGCTTGGTATTTTTTAAAATTACTTTTATGTTTTTTCTTGTTTTCTCTTGACTCAGCCATTGTATCCAGACATGTCTCCTTTTTTTTTTCTCTCTCGCTCCTAAGCTCGTCTTTTAAAAGTTACCGTTACGGAAAAAGAATACCAAGATGTTATCACCAGATTTAAGACTTTGATAACATGTCATCAAGCAGCCGTTATCATTTCAAGGTCTCGGTGCGGTATGAGCCTGTACTGCCCTGGAGATATCTCAGTACTGGGTCAGGTCTTTATCTCTGTACGCCCCACCGGCTATCTGGTGAACACAGTAGCGGCCTTAGGGGGTGGCAAGTGGGGCAACTGCCCCAGGCCCCGCGCCTGAGGGGGGCCCCGCGATCGGAGATACCATTGTCAATGTCAGCTTCGAAAATCAGTTCACATAAACTAGGGTGTTTGATACGATATGATTTTATATGATTCGAATTCTTATATAAGCTCTTAACATGATATTTTTTCGAAATACCTTTCAGTTTCGGTTTTCGGAAAAGGTAGCATCTTAGGACTTGCCGATTCTAACAGGCTAAAAAAAACGCGGGAGTTTTTTTTTTTGTCTTATTTTTTTTTTTTTAAAACCCTTTCCAATAGTTGGATCTGCAAACTACTGCATCTCCTATCTAACACGTCATACCAAAGACTAAAGACAGAGTAGGCTCCCACTATTGCGTTTTCCTTATAAATTGCTAGGCACGATAGCTACTGAATGCCAATTAGCAAACTAAGGCTACTGTAACTGGAAGCATTTTTGCAATAAACTTCGACAGCACGATGTTTTTGTACATCACGTTCAGTGTGTGTCAGCGTGGTTGGATTGAGCTCTGAGAATGTCCAATGGTAGCCCAATGGTTAACAGGATGCTAGAACAAATTACACAAAAAAAATGCATTGGCGCGAAGTCTGAACAACAAGTATTTCGTGCGAGAACATATCAACTTTATGCACCAGTCAATTTTAGGCTTGGTTGAGATGCTGGTCTAATTTGACCCAATCATCTTCGACTAATTAAGAACGCTGAGGCTCACGGCCATTACTTCGGACATAGGATTCAAAACAAGCTTATGGAACTGGTGGTATCAGAAGTTAAAGGGAATATTATTAAAAACATCAATCAAGAAGCAGATGTCCCGTACGTCACGTGGACGTATCAGATAGAGACGTTAAGGTGGAGAACACTTCATCGAATTTCTAGATTTTGACAACTCATCAGGAAAGAGTTTGTCAGTGACGCTTCTCGTCGTGCTGGAGAGCTTGATCTGAACCTAGCCGATTGCGGTAGCAAGGAATCTGACAATGATTCAAACATGAAAGGAAAGCACCAAGTCGTTGAAGGCACACATTATTCACATTAATAGTCAAGCATTTTACACTCCGTGCGGCTGCCACAACCTAAAATTTGTTTTTAGGAGACATTGCTAAATGCAATTCTCAAAGTCACTGTCATAAACAAGGTGAAAGTGCCGCCTCAAAACGTTAGAAACCGCTACGATATAAAACGAAAGAATTCAGAGAGGCGCTCTTGACTGTCGCTAACACCGCAAATAATTCACTGGTGAAAAAGTCAAGCCGAACTATGAACAAGAAAGTTTCGAGCTTATTCTCGGTTTAATGCTCTATTTAATGGTTATGAATCCAGTCCGCAAAACTTTCCTACCTGCTGATATACAACTCAATGTGGCAGGCAATACAGCACATCAAAGGCCTTCTTGCACTTTTTATAAAGTACCGAACTTGATTTCTCTAGTGCAATTATCACAGCAAAGGAAATTGCTTCCAAATGAACGACGATTTGAAATTCAAGGAACAAAGAGTCAGACGCAAAAAAAAAAAAAACAACAACAAAAAATAATTCGACTAATTCGATAGTAAAAACAAATCAACTTCTATGGCCGCCCCTCTGACATACTGTAATGTTATTGTTACATCGTTAGAGACGGATGAGCCTGTCAGCTTGATAAGTTTTCAGTATTCAGTATATTATATAGTCTACCGTCACGGTTAAGGGCCCCGCACTTAACACTCGCCCAGGGCCCCGCGCACTGCTAGGGCCGCCCCTGGGTGAACATGTTCAATTGTGGAGCAGGAGCGGGAACAGACGACAGGTGTACTACTTCATGGTGAAAGTAAATAGAACCCTATTTGGTCTGCTTCACAGGGGCGTAGCTAACGGGGAAGACTCCCCTCTTGTCTTGAAATGAACACTTCTGGTTGGCTACTTTGCATTCAATCGCTACGACACATTGATGGTTTTCTTGATAATTTTTTTTTTCTAAACAATGCCCAGGACGTCGTATGAAGACGTATGAACGGAACACTGTTGTCAGCAAAATAATAAGAAATTTGATTCTACAGTGCTATTAAGTGCACAGAATTAATTGTATGCCTTCTTTGTTATATAGGAAACATAACTAATCAAAGCTATCTATGTTCTGTATATTTTAAATCCACTATAGATGAAAATCTCAACACAGGCTTCATTTACAAATATTCAAATTGCTAAAAAGCAAACTTTATAAGAAAAAAAAGTTTCATTCTGTAATAAAATTAAAATCTAGATAATCTTGGTCTAATGGCAGCTCATGTGTGTAGTCGATTGAGCAGGGTAGTATTATGTTATGACACACTGTCTGACGCGGTCCCCACAAGATCCGTCCAAGGACAAGGAATATTTTCTGTTTTGCTTGTCTAAAGTACTCTAAAGTATAAAATTCAAAGAACTGAAAACCTATTATTCATAAATAAGATTTCTAGCTTATATTACATTACACCATTTTTACGCAAAGATGACACATAATTAACTATAGCTTTTCTTTTTTTTTAATGTACACGTGACAGACCGACAGACAGTAGGAAAAAAAACTGATAGTGTTTTTTTTTTTTCCATCTTACCAGAAACACATTATTATTGTCTTCTCATAGTGGAGGGGGGGGGGGGGCTAATATATCCCTTCTTTGTTTAGAATGGCACGTCACTGAATGAACAACTTAATACTATAGTTTGAGGATTCTTAAATAAGAAGGATAGCTTGTTCCTATTATATCTTATCTTATACTTTGATGTTGGTGTTGGTGCGGTAAGATGTTTTTTAATTGCTTTTATATAGCCAACTTTCATGCATCCACAATGGACTATGATTTTTATGTATATTTTGAGTGTGTGTGTGGACCAGTCGGTGGTGGGGGTTATTTGGGAGGAGGTTTTATAAAAAGCCATTTTAAAAATTAAAAAAATAATAATAAAGACTGTGTACTGATAGCAATCCAAAATGGAGCTCCTGATAAAGAGTTACCTCCTTTTGTGAATAAAAAATTCTTGCATATTCAATTTTAAAAATGTAATAGTTTGCTTTAAAAAAAACAAAAAAAAAACTTTTTGCACCAGAACTTTGCAACATTTAAAATATAACGATAACGTGGTTTTAATACCTTTTCTAGAAGCGATATGAACGTAACAAACTGACTAGCGTACCGTTGGACGCCAGAGAGTAATAGAGTAACAAATTATGGTTTTGGAAAATATTTTTTTAAAAAAATTAATGAAGTAGAGAAATTTAAATTGTTTGGGATTAGCTACCAAATTTCCCTAACTCGCACTTAAACAACATGACCTAATTAACTTTAACTCCCTTCCCCCGCTATGTAAACTTCCACAATACAGAGGCAGCAGTTCGTGTAGATATTTCGGCTATATATTTATTATTATCGATTCACATCACTTCATCGTTATTGTTCTGTTGTCACAGATTAATAAACTACTGTAGACTTTACAATTAAACAATAAATAATATAAGGAGACTTGTCTTCATTAAGGTAGACATTAGAGAACTCTTTTTATTTCCGCTCATTCTTTTGCGTTCACTTAAAAACATAGACAACAAACAATGACGTAATATCATATATTAGCACATCCTTCCTTTTAAAGTTCTAGGGTCTACTGATATCTAGAAGGAATCTTAACAACTCGGCCACTTCTGGTTGTTTTGACTGGCACGACAAGTTCTCTAGACGTTGGTCTATAACTGTCTGTTTCGGTTGTTCTAACAGTTTGTTGTTCATTGTCTTCGTCAGTATCATAGTACCCAGAGATGTCTTCATCAAAACTCTTATTTAAAAACCGTTGGTTTCTTCTGTAGGTTTTTCCATCATTTGTCTTTATGATATAAGATCTGGGTGATGGATGTTTCTTAATGACGACAGCTTTCTGCCATGTTTGTCCTAGACGCACTCTCACCTTCTCTCCGACAGAATAGTCTTTAGGTAGTCTTGCTTTTGCATCATATTTTACTTTGCTTTTCATCTGTCGTTCGTTGAGTAATTTCTCTGCATCTTCAGCTATCGATGGTTCAAATAGTTTGGGATCAGTTGGAATTATGTCCCTGAGTCTTCTACTCATCAGCAGTTGTGATGGTGAATACGGCAGTCCACTTATTGGAGTATTTCTATACTCGAGCATAGCGAGATATGGATCTTTCCCACTTTTGTATGCTTTGTTGAATATCTGCTTTACGATACCAACATACACCTCACTTTGACCATTTGATTGAGGGTACCTGGGACTTGATGTAGTTATCTTGAAATTCCATTCAGAAGCAAACTCTCTATATTGATAACTGTTGAATGGCATATTGTCGCTCACTATTTCTTCTGGTATGCCATGTCTAGCAAAAATACCTTTCAGTGCTCTGATAACACATTCTGCTGTTTTGTTCTCCAGTCGTTTTATTTCTGGGTATTTTGAGAAATAGTCCACAACTAGCAAATAATCATTGTTTCGCCATTCAAACAAATCTGTCGCAACCTTTTTCCATGGTCTGTCTGGTACAGCATGAGGTAGCAATTTTTCCTTTACATTGTTTCTTTTGAACAGTTTAACATCAGCTTCAGTTTTGCGACGAATTTCTTTTATCTTCTGATTACTTCCTGGAAACTTTCCTGTTGCGCCATAATTTTTCTTAATCATGTTCTCATCTGGTCTCGATTTCTCTTGAGCACGTAATAGTTTATCATCTTCATGCAATTGAGAACCTGGCTTTGGTCTGCAAGTTGTTGTTAGCTGATTTCTCGGCATCAACTCTCGTGGAACTTCATTTTGTCGCTTGACAATATGTACTACGACGTTTTCTTTTGCTTCAATTAGTTTCAAAGCAATAGATGTCTTCATACCTAGAACTGGGTTTATTTCTTTCTTGATCACATACAGATCATCTTTGACTTCCACATCGTCGACTTTAAATGTGACCGATGCAACTCCCTTCAGTTCTAATGCTTCATCCCCTAATGCTCGTAGGGTAGTATTTGACTGTTTTAACTGACAATCAGTTTCTAAAGTGTTCCACGTTGACTCTGATATCACATTAGCTTGTGCTCCTGTGTCAATCTTCATTTTGACTATCTTTCCCATAATATTGACATCAACCATCCAAACTCTGACATTGTTGTCAGTGCCAATTGCCTCAAACCATAACTCATTTATTTGGCTTGCTTGACTTTCATCTTCCAGTAAATCAACAGCCTTGGAATGTTTCGAACGACATTTTGCAGCGAAATGATTTTTCTTTTTACATTTTCGGCATGTCTGTCCGAATGCTGGGCAATTGTGTTTTCCATGCGATCTACCACAAGATCTGCAATCTTTAATGGTACTTGTTCCATGGTTCCTTGCCATACTCTCGTGTGAGTTTTTAACTGGCATTCTGCCTTCTGTCCTCTTTACTTTACTAGCAGCATCTATTTGGTTCTGTGTATGTTCGTCAGCACGAATGATGCTTGCAGCTTTTTCTAAAGTTAAGTCTACGTCTCTCAGAAGTCTCTCTCTCACTCGATCCGACTGTATGCCACATACTAATCGATCTCTTATGAGTTCCTCACGAAGGTTATCAAACTTACATTCTTTTGACAAATTCTTTAAATCTGTATAGTACTGTTCAAACGTTTCCCCGTCCTTCTGACTTCTTGTGAAGAATTTAAATCTGTCATAAACAGTGTTGGACTTAGGCATAAAATGATTCTGAAACCTTTCAATGAGTTTGTCTACAGTCTCATCTTCACATACTTGAAAAGTATTGTAGATGTCTCGAGCGGGTTCACCGATCAGGTGTAGCAGTAAAGCTTTCTTTACTGGTTCGGGCTTCGTGTTCTTTTCAGTGGCGACCATAAACAGTTCAAAACTTTGTCTCCATTTTTTCCATCTTTCAGATAGATTGCCGTCTAGTGACAACGGTTTAGGAGGATCGAATAATTCCATTATTCGTAGAGCATATAGATTCTAGATTCTATGTCTAGATGTCTAGATCTAAAACAATTCAATAACGTTGAATATGAACTAGTCTAGTGATATGATACCACGGCCACTTAGTACAAATACAGTGTACTTAAAAGCAATTTAGAAACGAATACCTTCCAGATCTGTCACAAGACCTGACACCAGATCACAAGATCTGACCCTTCTGACACCAGATCACAAGATCGGACCCTTCTGACACCAGATCACAAGATCTGACCCTTCTGACACCATGTTCTGTTGTCACAGATTAATAAACTACTGTAGACTTTACAATTAAACAATAAATAATATAAGGAGACTTGTCTTCATTAAGGTAGACATTAGAGAACTCTTTTTATTTCCGCTCATTCTTTTGCGTTCACTTAAAAACATAGACAACAAACAATGACGTAATATCATATATTAGCACAGTTATTATAGTTTCATTGTTGCAAGTAGGTCTTTATTTTCAGAGCTGTTTGTTTTGCCACCCGCACCTAGATACAACAAACACATACACATGTTTTCTATCTCACCACCAATAGTTTTACACCTGCGTCAAGGAGGAACATCCTAGTTATAAACAATAGGGCGAACCTCTGAGATTTTTAAGACTAGTACTTATAACTTCCGTTTCATACTTTCACATCTAAAAAAACTGTTAGAAATGCTAAGCGCCACTTCTCTAGATCCGTAGGAAACTAAACTTTCCTTCAGAGCCAAATAATTTTTTTTTTAATTTAAACAATTAGTGAATTAACTATTGGTAACAAATTACTTTGATATGTCAAACAGGGGAAGAAATGGTACTTGACTGAAGTGTATATAAATCAGTCTTGACTGAAGTATAAGCTAAATTAGTCCCCTGTCTCGGGCCTAGTGAATACAAACATGAAATAGAAACAATAGATAACTATACTATCTTTAAAGTTCTTAAACTCTTCACTAGCAGAGTGGTTTTCTGCCTTGGTTTCTAATTCAGGTCGATCTCCTTTTTAAAAAACTATTTGTATAAATGTTGTTTTTTTTATTGTTTGTCAAGATCTATCGCAAATTTAGTTACATAACTGATCCAAACTAATTGGTACAAGTTCGCTTAATAAAAGCTTTGTTTTTGTTTTTTTAAACGTATTTTTTATGTTTTTTCTTTTTTCTTTTCCCTTTCTGTTGTCCCCTTGTTGGGAGGTTTTTCATTTCTTGTAGATCGATAGATTTTTGCTTTCAATGCTGTAGCAGCTACCTTGTTTTATCAGTTGTTAGAAAGTAAGCCGGCGGGAATATCTATCTTCTAATCACGCCAATACTTTACCATTAAAAATGAGATAATTGTATTCATTATCAGCTGTTTTTATTTATATCATTCTCCTAACTTAAAGAAGGGCCGGCTTTAGGCATAGGCTAAGTAGGCAGGGCCTCCGAATGGTGGAGGCCTCGCACAGGAAATAGCTAAACTTGTGCCTGCTCTTATTGCTGGAGTACACTAGCCTGATTAGGTCTTATACATAGACATAAATAAATATAGACTGGCCGATACAAGATTTTTTTTGAAACGAAAATGTGTGACTTGAAATTTTGTGCACTTTATTTATGTCTATGAGTTTTTTTTTTCCGGGGTAACGCTACCCTGCCTCATCGTGGCGCCCGGGTGGAAACGGTCGTATGAGGGGGCGACTAGGCCAAATGGGTGGCGAAACAAATCTCCCGTGGGAGTGCCTAAGGACTCATGAGAATGAGTTCATTGCACTGGCGGGGATGTAACAAAGCTCTTGCAAAGACCTGTCACATCCAGGCGCCGCCCCTCAAGGGTTCGTTTCATAAATGGAGAAAACCCCCACGGGTCGGCCTGGTACAGTAAAGGAAAACGACGGGGGAGGCCAGTGGTGCGGCCTTCGGCCGCGTCTAGCCCGCGAGCCCGGAGAGACCGTGTCCATTGGCAGTGAACGCGAGTCTCACCCCCCGTCGAACAGGACAGCTGGTCGGGGTAACCCGCAAATGTCCATTTCAGGCTGATGAAAGGGAGCTTTTGTTCGCTTATGCTGGCCTTGGTGTTCAAAGTACGCAGTACAACACCAGATATGACTCTTCAAGATGAGTTTTGTTTAATCTCTAAGACCGAAGATCCTGCAATTTTTCAATTTTTTATAGAATTCGGAAGTCCGAATACAACAGATATACATGTTTTCAAGTTACATGAAGTTATTTCCTTTTTCCAGTCTATATTTATTTATGTCTATGGGTCGTACATACATTTCGTCAGTTTATTTGTTCACTGTTTTATTCGTATCTTTTTTTTATATTTCATTTGTGGCCACCAAACTCACTTCGCCAAGGTCCTCAAATTATCAAAGGCCGGCCCTGCTTAACTCTTTAGTCTTTGACTTAGAGCCTTAAGGTACATGGTGTGTGAAAAAAAATGTCATTGTTTGCATGGCAATACGTTGGAGGTACATTTGACAAAATAAACGGAAAAGACATCGTATAATTTAGCCAAAAGTTAGGGTTAGGGTTAGAAGGTGTCAGTAGAATGTTGTGCTAACAACGTCTTCCTCTCCCGCGCCCCCAAAGTGGCTTACTTATGTGAGGGGAGAATGACAGACGCGGTGACAAAAAGTCAATGTACCTTTAAGTTCTAAGGATCTGGTTTAACAGCAAAGTTCAAGGTTTTCGTGACTTTTGATTGTATATGTTTGGGAGACTAATTAGCCAGGCGTGTCTTTCTAAATATAGATCTGGTTTACAGTTCTAAAACAAGTCAACCTTGTAGATCAAATAGATGACATTCAAATCAATAATTCGGAGAATTAAATTTGGGTGTCTAGATCTAATTGGAAATCTGACAGCTCTGGTTGTTAGTCAGCAAAGTCACGCCGAAATAAGTAAAAAAAAATGTCCGCTGGCCCGCCGCAAACAAAATTGTTTCCTTTTGTCTCTGCAAGTTTTTTTTTCTTCCTTTTTTTCTGAAACGCGACATAAAAGGAAGAAGTAAAAAAAATAAATAGGAAAAGGGGTGGGGGTCCCATCGCAGCCTCACATCCTCCCACTAAACTCCGCCTCCCTTGTGGTTGACAGAGGAATTTTTTGAGAATACACTCGTTACTCGAGGAACTTCTGTTAGGAATGTATTCTTGCAATCACACATTTTCCAATAGGGTTTAATAAATCAGTCTTAGTCTTAATCTTAGTGTTAATCTTAGTGTTAATCTTAGTGTTAATCTTAGTCTTAATCTTAGTCTTAATCTTAGTCTTAATGTTTGTCTTAGTCTTAATCTTAGTCTTAATCTTAGTCTTAATGTTTGTCTTAATCTTAGTCTTAATCTTATTCTTAGTCTTGAAACATTATTAACAACATATCGCAATTTCGATCTCATTTCTAAAATGCAATTAACATTAGTTTGGGAAAGAAAAGGCGATTGGTCGTTGTGCTGGCCACATGACATCCTCGTTAACCGTCTACATTTGGAGTCAAAGAGCTTTACATCACCTGCCTAAGGTCTGAAGGTGGGTCTTTACTGTAGCTCTTGATCGACCTGATACCCAACATTAACATGAAAAACACGTTTTTGTTTCTATTCAGACAATTTTCTTCTAGCAACATAATGGTTGGTATTGTAATAACTTGAGGGAGGCAACTCAACGATATAGGTGGGGGGTATTACAGACACATATTGTAACAACATCTGCCCTCAGCACAATATCTTCACATCGGTTCTAGACTTGGTCGGAACTTGGTTCTCTTCTTCCTAAAGTCAACATCCTTCTCAGTCTAGTCTCTAACAGTGCGCACCTTCTGCACTAGCTTGGATGGCGGTGTACATGGCGGGTGTTATATTATAAGTAGTCATCACAGTAGTATACCATAATGCGTTTTCTATTTAATCTGAAGACTGGTGACAAACTAAGTTCAATGTTCAAATCGAGGCTAATACTTTTCAAAATTATTTCAAATTAAATAATGAAATGAATGAAGTACATGAAAATAGCGATTATTTTGTAACTGCCTAAGCTGAAAGCTGAGGAATTGATTTAACACTATTACCTTGTTGATTTAACACTATTACCTTGTTGATTTAACACTATT